>CAKNXH010064243.1:0-91720 GCA_932178445.1 Andricus quercusramuli | reverse complement strand
ACACTGGAGAGACCTATACATACCTGGGGGTGCCTCAAAGCCGCATTCAGGACGTAACATCAGTGAAGGAGTCTCTCCGAAGCAGATACAAGCATCTTCTTCGACAGATTTGGTCTTCCAATCTGTCGGCGTTGAACAAGGTATCTGCGACTAACATGCTTGCCGTCCCGGTTCTACTCTACTCGTTTGGGGTGGTTCAATGGACGAAGAACGAGCTTAAGGCCCTTGATGTCACCACGCGTAAGATCATGCATATGCATAAAAGCTTGCATATCAATTCGTCAGTTCCGCGATTATACATTTCACGCCAGCAAGGCGGACGCGGACTTCTGAATCTCCAGTGTCTTCATAACCGAATTGTTTTGAGTACAGCTTACATCGTTGCGAATGGCAGAGATCCTCTCCTAAAGATGGTCAGAAACCACGAGATGATTGGCGAAGGGGCGTTCCTTTACAAAGCCGCGGAGCAAGCTGCCGAGACCCTTGGCCTGAATTTTAACATCAGAAGTGAGGAAAGTGCATTACTCCATCTAGATGCTTCACGTCTAAAAGCCGAAGTAAAGAAAGCAGAGGTTGGAAAATTTCACCAAGAGCTACTCGACAAGCAAATGCACGGAAACTTTCACAGAAATGTAGAAAAACAGTCCTTGTCGAAGGAGCAAACTTTTGCTTTCCTCAAATCATCAGGGCTCAATTCAGGTACAGAGGGCTTTATTTTCGCATGCCAGGACGGTGTAATCTCCACCTTAGCATACCGCGCCCGCATTTTATGTCAAGAAGTTCCCAGTGATAGGTGCAGAGCGTGTCATGCACACGCTGAGTACCTAGAACACATACTATCGGGGTGTCCGACCCACGCAGGAACAACGTATATCTATAGACATAATGCGGCCCTAAGAGTACTTTATTACCACCTTTGTCGCTCTTACGGTGTTGGTCGCGACCCTGCCCTGCCGAACGCTCCAAGGGATATAGAGTCAATTGTCCGAAACGAGAAGTGCCAGATTTTCTGGAACTACGATTTTCGGGCAGCAGTCTCCGTTGCGCACTCGAGGCCTGACATTGTTCTCCAAGACTTCGAGAAACGAACTATATTCGTGATCGAATTCTCGGCTCCATCCGAATACAACATCACTGCAAAGGAGAAAGAAAAAGAGGAGAGATATCAAGACCTTAAAAGAGAGCTGCTTCGACTGTACCCAAAATATTCGGTACGAGTGATTGTTCTTGTGATAGGTGCTCTCGGAGGTGTGAAATTATCGCTGGTTCGTAACCTTAAAGCCATACCCGCGTGCCAAAAATATGCCAAGGCTCTTGCGAGATGGATGCAGAAAGCTGTCATCCTTGGGTCGCTTCGTGTCCTCAAGACACACGAGGGTTTCGCCGGCCTGTCGTTGTGATTTCGTCGTGCCCTGTGACCACCCATCTCACGGATGTGAGACGTGGCCATAGGTGTATTTTACCGCGGTTCTACTGGGGGCCATTGACATTTTTTCAAGATGGCAGTTGCTCTTAGTGGTACCCTGCGGTGGTTGTTTAACTTTTTTTTTAATTATATATATATATATATATATGTCTACAGTAAGGTAATGAAATTTTATGAAATACATTGTGCGTTATTCAGTGGTCATTTGTGGAACTAATAAACCGTCAGTGCGGTGGCGTTTTGAACTGATAAACTGTCAGTAGCTGATACTGTTCGGTAAAGGGCTATCTAAATGCTCACTTTCTGGGGCGTAATAAGCTCACAACATCGTGGTTTCAAATAAAGCTGATTTTTGTATAATCCTTGAAGCAGAACGAATAATTTTATATCGGAATATCTTTTATAGAAATGTCTAACTTTATCAAGTAATCTAAGTTCAAACACTTGTATAAATCCCCAAAATAAATAAATCCCCTCATTCTTGACGTCCCTATACTTCAATTTCCAGGATTGAGGAATTTTTGCTGACTCTCTTTTCCAGTCCGATATCTTAACTTCGAAGTGGACGCGAGAAAGCAGAGGGTAAGGGAAAATATGCGCAAATAATCGATCAGCCTTTGCTAAAGTTCAGGCAAAGTTAAACGTGCACCAAGAACCTGGGAGATTTTTTTCTCGTTTGTCAAAGTTCTCGAGTGCTGCAAGGGAGAAATGAAAAAGGAATAAAAGGGAAACTACCGTAACCGAAGGAGAAAAAAATTACTACTAAAGTTTTATATCGATAAAACTCATTATTATAAGAACTCCAATAAGGAATTCGAAGAAAAATATTATTCTTTGGTTTGTTCAAGTAACTTCTTGAACTAAAAAAACGACCTTTAATTCATAACTATAATCCTAGAAGGTTTTCGAGTTGAAAAATGTTGTTCCAGTTTCATCATAAAAGAAAAACGAATGTTTACAAATCAAATAATTGAATTTTTCAAACTTAACTAATTACGAAACTAAAAAATTTCAAAATATTTAAGTGGATGTTCTGACAAATATCAAATTTTAAATGGAAACTTCGAAATTGAAACAAAACTAAAATGTTGATGTTTCCTATGAATATTCATAAAAATATATTAATCCTATAATCTCAGAAATGAGCATTTGTTAATGGAAATATTCAGAATTATACAGTTTAAAATATGCATAATAATTCCAAATTGAACATTATTCTCAATTTTCAAAATTTAATTATGAATTTTGAAATAAACATGTGTGCGAGAAAATTGCGATGATATTAAATTATGATTTAAAATCCAGATAGAGATTTTTGATTGATAAATACAGGGATAAATAGGATTGAAAACAGATTATATTTGTGTTCATAACAGGACGGACAAAAATTAAAGATTTGTTGTAATAATGTAAAATATTATTATTACATTTTCAGTTAAAATAATTCATTTTCAACCAAAATAAGGGAATTTTCAACAAAATAGTTAAATTTTCTTTGATAAAAAAACGAATTCTCAACAAAAAATGTAAAAGTTGATATTTCACCAAAATATATTTTATTTTTCAATAAAAAAAATGTTAAATCAAAGCAAAAATACGAAGTTTTAACCGAAAAGTTGAATTTTCAACCAAGAATTATGTTTCAATCAATACAGAATGAAATTTCACCCAAAAGTTTGAGTTTTCAACTCATAGATTTTGAGTAATGAAAATTCATTCTAAAAAAAAACGAATTTTCAACAAAATTTGATAAATTTTTAACCAAAGAAAAGAAATTTCAACTAAAATGATGCATATCTACTCAGAAAAATGAATTTTCAACCAAATAGTAATAGTAAGAATAATAGTAATACCAAATGTAATAGTTTTGATTTGATTTGGAGAAGTAAGTTCTTAACGAAATGGAAGACATTTTCTACGAAATAGTTCAATTTATCATCAAGTAAATAAACTTTCAACCAAAAAGATTGAATGTCCATTAAAAAAATTTGTCCACGAAAAATGGAATAATTAAGTTTGTATTTGTAAACATTAATTGTTAATAGAAAAATAATAATTTTCAACCGAAGAAATTAAATTTAAAAAAAAAATTAATTTTCTACCTAAGAAAAATAATTTTTAATAAAATACATGAATTTTCAACCAAACATCTGCATTTTCAACCCGAAAGGGGAATTAGTCATCAAGAAGATTAACATTTTACCACAAAAGACAAAGCTTTAAGAAAATCCAGAAATTATTAATCAAATAATAGAATTTTCATCTGAAGAAAATAAATGTGCAAACAAAGATAGAATAGCTGAATTCTTAGTTTACAAAATTAATTTTCATTAAAAAAAGCTAATGTTCAAACAAAATAAATTAATTTTCAACTAAAAGGATTAAGTTTTGACCTAAATATTGGGTTTACAATTTAAGTATCTCGTTAATTATCCATTTTTTTGTTCAAAATTAGCTTTCCGAACTGAAAATTTAACTATTCCATTTTTGGTTAAAAGCTCATATTTTTTAGTTGGAAATTCCAGTGTTTAGTTGAAAATTGATCCTCTTTTGTTAAAAATTCAACTTCTTGGTTAAAAATGAATGTATTTTGTTAAAAAATCGTTTTTTTGGTAAAAAATTAATCCTTTTTATGGGAAATTCAACCATTTTGTTAAAATTTCATGTCTTCTGTTGAAAATGCAATATATTTACTTGAAATCTCAGGAATTCAGTGTTTTAAAACTTAATTTTATATAGTACCCACATACATTCTATTTAAAAGAATTTACTTTCCTATTTTCGCGAATAATCACTTTATTTCCCCTGTTTTCAGAGTGTTTTGGCCTGGAAAGACTGCTATCGATACAATTAAAAAAATTTATGTTACAATGTGTGTATTTCACTATTTCCATCAATGAAATTGAAAAAAACCTGATTTATTAATGAAAATCCTTAGTAATGATAATAGTTCATCCAGAAATACATTGAAAATGTATTTTTTATGGTATTCAAATATTTAGAAAAGTTATTAAAAGAGGAGTGTCGGATCATCAAACATGCAGCGAGTCATATTTTGTTAACAAGAAAAATAATGTGCTTATTTTAAAGAATTGTAAGTAAGAATAATGATGTTGTTAAAGCGCTGTTGTTTGTCTGAGTGATATAAGTTAATGAGAAATAATATTAAGATGGTAGAAATGACATACTTCAGACCAATCAGTAGAAATTGAATGTTAAAATTTCTTTATTTCTGTCGACGTTTCGAAAACTATAACGTTTTCCTCATCAGGACTTTGAAGTTCCGTTTCCATTTTTAAAATTCATCACATTTTTAATCAGAAAATTCCATTCCTCATATCAATATTCTTCTAAATTCAATACATTTTTTTCCATTAATAGCTTGGTTAATTTAGTGAAACAGTCGGAGCTGCTATTTCGCTCCATTTTTGCTACGATACATTCAATGATTGAATTGAATGATGAATTGTAAGTATATAAAAAATGGTGTCATTCATATTGAATTTACTGGAATTTTCTCGATATAATTGAAGCTTCGGCAATATAGTCTATAACAAAATTTTGGTAAACAGGCTGATTTTGCTGTATACAAAGGGTAATTAGTGCACGCGTAGCGCGTAAACAGTTCTAGTAAAACCTAAAAGCTTCGAAGAACGATATTTTAGAATTTCAGAGATATTGGTAATTTAGAGATTTTGCAAAAAATCCGGTTTCAATAGATAATTACATACAGAAAAGTAGAAAAAACACTTTTGAAAAATGCCAAACTTATTATCCCCCTACAATAATGGATTACAAAGACTAAAACAATCATGATTTCAGGTCCAATATTCTAAAAGTGTTTGGCAGGATATCCGCTCATAATAAATTTCACTTTCAAAGCAGTCATTCCCCAAAAAAGGCTTTAGCAAATAGAAAACTCCGGCAGCAGCTTACCAGAAGAATTTATTGCAATTTTTCACGAGGGGTTGGTAAAGGCCGTTCAGTAAAAGAGGAAATAGTCGGAAACTAACGGACTGAGTCATATCCATAGGCGTTGTGTAGGAATTGTCAATCGGATTATGGAGAAAATCTGCGGAGGGAAGGGAAACTATCGAAATAAAAATCTCGCTACCAGAAGCATTGCACTACTGTTAATCCTCAATAGTGAATGTGTTTGCACGAAAAAGAACCCGGCACCCAGTATGTGCCAGTATATATGCTGATAACGACATAGGAACGTGTAAACCGTAGTTACGATTCGAAACCACAGCATGAGAATTACTTTAGAGCTTTGGGTGTCCTGATGACATATTCATACTGCTTTTTTAAATCATCATGTAGTTCTTACGAATGGAAATTGTAAAATTCACCACAAATATTTCACTCTCTGTTCCCAACGTGATAACTTTTTGAAAACACGTTCCATCATTCTGAAGATTAGTTCACTCATACTTTATTACTACTAGGATTGATTAATATTACACTACAGACAATACCATTGATATTAATTTCCTAATAAACTAACTGAAAATAAAGTTAAGGAAAGTTCACCGTCAAGAGGAAGTTAAGAGGAAGTTTTCTATGTCCCATACAAACGAATGTAATAATTTATGACGTTGTTGAATACTGATTGGTTTGAACTAAAATCGTAGTTCTCATTAATTAATTAGTTTCGAAATCGATAAGTTAATATCGCTTGGGATGGATTCATTTTGACTGAACAATGTCAGCATTTCCGTTTTGAAAAATCTTCTGGACCTGATAGTCTAGCCTGGGCTGGGCCAAAAGTGTAACGTTTTTTTTCTAACAGGCGTATGGTCAGCAACTAGTTATTGACTGATCAACCACTAGTTTATGGCTGATTAGAGTCTAGCTGTAGGCTCGTCAGTCGCTGACTGGACTTTCTTTATTTTTTTTAATAACATGAGAAAAAAACTCATTTTCCACTATACGTGTATTTAGCTGATCGATGCTAGTCGTGGACCAGACCAGAACTTCCAGATCAAACAGAACTCTCATTGTTTTCCTATAGCTGAGCAACACCGATCCTGGGGCAGACCAGACCTTTCAGACTAGATTGTCTGAATAAAGCCAGACCAGGGAAAGATTAGAGCCAGATCAGATCTTCCAGGCTAGATAGTCTAGATAAGGTTATACCTGGGCATTACTGCCATATCGTATGTAGCTTCTTCATTGATAATAATTGTATCATTTGTATAATGACGAAGTGAAATGTGTTAATTTTGCAAATGCACCTTGTCAGAGCCTTCAAATATGCATGCTCAGAGATATATAACCTTGTCAATTGGAAACGTCGATATGTGAAAATCCACCGGGATTCGTGAAAAGAATTTCTTTGTCATTTCCTATCTTCCCGACAAAATCTCCACGCGTCGACGTGCTGGGGGAACAGAGCTCATCCTAATCGGAACTTGATTTACGAGAGGAAGCAAAGGATACGTCGAAATCCGTGAGGAATCTACTCTGTTCCGCGGTGGCAGAACAACGACCATATCACGAACCATATCAAGGACCACGCCTACCCCATCTGCAACACCTAATCCCGACTCAGTCCCTAGAACCTAAAACAGAGTCTCGAAATAATTCAATAACAACATTACTATAGTAAGCAACGCCCCCGAGCACGCTTCGTTGGTTAAGCCCAGCACGAGGGCGAATTAGTATCTGCACCCTCACGTTCGTCCCTCGAGATTGATCCGATGCTAATGTCGGCTCGACTAATTTCCCGGGATTAAGAACCCATCGGAGTGCGCGATTTCGGCCTGGGAATAAGAATTAGGTACTCTGAACTGAAGGTTCATGCTATATAGTACGCGCCTTCCTGCCTTCTTCCACTTTGCCGAAAGAAAGCGCAGCTGCCAGCCGACATGGGATTGGTGCGAGATTTATCGACCTAGAATCACGGGATCCCGTAGCAGGCGATTTTAAGGAACCGACACTCCAGCCCTTTCATATGCTTGTCTTGCTCCGTAATTTTTCCAATTTATGGCCAAGTAATCATTCTGACACCCTGGATTCGTACAAAAATAATGATACGTGTGCACTTATTACACCAACTTCGCGTTTGAGAAGGTATTTTCACAGTCCAATCTTCACGCGAAGTGAAGAGAGAGTCTTGAGTATATCATATTACGTTTAGTTTATTATAAGACATTTTATACAACAATTCATATGCTTTTAGTTTTAGATTTAGTGTTAATTTATGAAGCAAGGAAACAATGTGTGTTCTGTAATTTCTTCAAAAGTGGATAGCTGTGGCCCGGTTCACATGAAGATAGAAAATCCAAAACTATTATTGACACGAAATTTTCCTTAACGTTGGAATTTCGTGTTAATTGAATGTTATTGATTCGTGCCAAATTCAAATTTTCCGTCGGTGACCTATAAATGTCTACAACTTCTCTGAAACTTATATTTTCATTCCAAACAGAATTCCTTTTACTTCTAAAATGTTGAAGCTCATCTTCAGGTGGAAATTCAAATGTTTCGATGGTGGCCTATAAATGACTGCATCTTCTTTAGAATTAACTTTTTTTATCCCGAACAGAATTGTTTGGCTTCCAGCTAGTAATATTCCTGGGGTAAACAATATTTCTGACGACCTAGGAACAACAAGGAATTTTTAAGAAAATTTTTATGTTCAGCTGTAGATGAAAACCCAAGTTTTTGGAGGGTGGCCTTTAAATAGCTACAGCTTTTACTTTTCTCTCTATATCATAAAAATATCTCGCCGCAATCGACGCGTCAGGAATCGAGGGCCCGGGGGCAATATCAGCCCGGGGGGAATATTTCGCAATATGCCACATTACCCTGTGTACCACATTATTATCCCAGGTTATGCTACATTATTACCCCACCCCCTACCTCCACCCAAGTCTACTACTACCCCCTACAATCCACCAATACCTTCACTACGACCTATCATCTCTGTCCCTTTTCCCCAGCTATCACATGACATTGGCACTTCTCAAACTTATACCACTTAGCACTTAGCCCCAACCTTACAGTACTTTTTCCTGAATTCAAATCGCTTCTCCTCAATCTCATGCCGCTTTGTCTCAAAATTATTCCATTTTGCCCCTATTTTATCCCCTATCCACCATCAATACCCTCTCTATACCTTACCTTCTCTAGCCTTTTTCTCCTCTGCGTCGCTTATCACCCTTTCGCCTTTACCCCTTCACTCCTCTTCATTCATTAAAAAAATTTACTACTGTAAAAACGATGTTTGAAATCAAAAAACCGGTATGGGTGACTATGAAACTGAATCTTTCAAAACGGACACAAAGTATCTGCTTGATATTACAAAAAAAAATGGTACTGCTAAAGACGCCGCTGTGTCATGAGCATACAAAAGCATTATACGTAACATTTCCCACTAGGTATAGCTTTTCAGCCTGGGTTTTAATATTAAAAATATGAAAAAATGGATGCAAGCTGGTGCACAAAACGTGCAGAGAGAATTGAGATAACACCATTTTGCTTCCAATCCCACTCCAGATACCACGTTTTTCCTGACACCTACTAGATACCACCTTTTTTGTTCTACTTTCGAGATACCACTGTTTACCATCTACCCCCGAGATACAAACTTTTTTTCCCAGCCCCTCGAGATGCCATCTTTTTCCCTCAATGTTTAACATTTGTCCTACTTTCCCCATCCCTACACAATGTCGATTCTTCCTCTCTTTCCAGTTAAAATGAAGGAATGGAACACATAATCGGTAAAGAGAAGAAACGCGATGTGGTCCCCACATTTACGATGAAGATGTGCAAGGAATCTAAATTTATTAATGTTTACCTTTTCGTGTTAAGTCACCGTGACAGAAATTGAACGATACCCTCCATTCACCATAGCCTTCATATAGTTCCCACCCCTAGAATACAACTAGTTGTCTTCAATATATGAGAACAACAAAATTTAACAACTCAAAGAAGGGGTTTGAAAATACATGTAAAAATTTTTGAAAAGGTTCAGGTAAGAAGGAACAAAATCTCTCTTTAGCCCAGACAGATAAGAAGATCTGTCCACAGCTACTTCAAAAATCGCGACCTTCCTTAAAGATATCCTGATTAATGTATTTGATTTTATTTCGATTCAATCCATTTATGATTAAATAGAAAAAATACATTACTTGAGATACCTTACTATACGTTACCAAAAAAGAACCTTAACGGGGAGTAGGCGCGCGCAGCGCGCATCGGGGCGACGCCCTTCTTGGTCATTTAGAATAGTTTATTTTTTATTTTAGATAACTTCTTTCTTAAAGAGATGGTATATCGTGGTACAAGTGCGGAAGGTAGGCAGTTTCCCACAAGTGTGAAGTTTACTGTACGAGGCAGAGGTGAATCGAAGGCAAGTTATAGGCAAGTCGGAGGCAAGTTAGAGGCGAGCCGAAAACGAGCTGTAAACATGATTTCACATGATATTCTTTGTAACAAGTTTAGGAAATTTTCTATTCGAGAAACAATAAAAACTAATTTCCAACAAATTTTCGAAATTTATGATACAATTACCAAAATTTCCAAAAATGTTTGAATATGAGAAATTTCAAAAATCTTCGGAAACTAATGGAAAATTGCAGGTATACAAAAATTTCAAAATTTTTATGAAATTTTCGGTAATTTGTGGTAATCTATCGGTGATATATGATAATTTTTCAGTCATTTGTGGTAACTTATCAGTCAGAGTTTGTGCACTCACTATTCACTAATCACAATCAGTCTGTCAGGCGTGAAAGTAATCTTGCTCAAAGTGCGCAAGCGCAGCAGGTATGAAAAGTCTTTTTATAACTGTTTTTCAGCACGGTTTTTGAATTGGTCATTTCCCGCACGCTATACATGCTTCGAAAAGTAAACCAGTGAGATTTAGAATTTATTTTTAAAAAAGTTGCCATTTAATATTATTTGGTAATTTTATAAACAAATTTGATAAAAAATGGCCAAATGTAAACATTCAAAGTCAACAAAAAGTATTTTTTGCTCTTATTTGTCCTCAAATGATGTTGCTCACGATAGCATTGACATGATGTTATGTCTATAAATGTCTATAGTGAAGAATTGTTGATATAATTTGCCTATAAATTCACGAATAATATCGAATAATATATTTTCAACACTAAACTTGAGTTGCCACATAATTTAAGGGCAAATGAAAGATAATTTTTTATTTGGCTTCAAATGTTCACACTAGCCATTTGTTTACATAATTTGTTTCTAAAATTAAAAAATAATATCGAGAGGGATATTTTCATAATCAAGTATCACTTTCTTGATAAAAGTAAGTAATATAAATCACGAACTATACTTTTCAAATGAACAATTTATATTGTTTTTGAGTGTTTGTTAATTGGATTTGTTTATGAAATTTATCATTACAAGTCAACATTTTCTTATTCCATACATTCCTAAGTACTAAATCCAAGCGGAAAGGATTTTTTTTTACTTTTTCCGGGCAAACTATCCAAATTTTTAATTTCAAGTTTTATATTTTCAAAATGTATAATTTTACCTCTAATATCTCCGAATTTCATCAAAATCCTATCATCGGTACCAGTAATGTCGCGATAATTAAAAAAAGATCCAGCCCAAAAAATCAATATGACATAACTCGTACAATTTAAAGAAATTTTCAAATCCTTTTGCCCGAAAATGTCTTTTATATAGCACTATAATTTTACCAAGTTTGATCAAAATTGAATGAACACTTGCATATCCTGATATTCCTGACGTTCTCATTAATCTCATTAATCAATAATTAAAAAAAAGGTTGCAATTTTGGGCATGGCACAAACTGACAGCACTTAATTAGCACTAATTACCAACGGTAGCTAGAATTTGATGTGATTAACATTTTTTTCTATTAGCAAAAACTATTATCAATTCGCTAAACAGAAAAATACAAAAACTATTATTATTTCTTTTTAATTATAGAGCACGACCTTTTTTGCTGCATAAATTGACATTAAATCATTGATTGTTGCCCGTGCTATTATAACTATGCGTGGTGATTCCACATTTACGTACCTTCCAAAATTGTTTTTGTCATTTGGATCCCAACACTTTTCCCATAAACGTCAGATTGTGATACAGTTTTAGGACGATTAAATTTACGAATTTGGTAAAGCCTATAAAACTCATAACTTGTACTACAACACTTCTCTATGGAACAAAATTCAATTTACTGGCACCAGTTCCAGCGGTATGCTCCAGCGCACCATATTATTGAGTGCTACATTATACCATTTCGTTTCTCGACGCTATCCGCGAGAATGCTTCAAGAAGCTCGAAGGGATTTTCGAAAATTGGAAAAATTCTCGTTCTTCTTACCGCACAAAGAGAAAACGTTCTTATTGGAGTGGCACAATGATAAAAATGTAGAGAAAAAACTATGTCACTAAAAGAACTTTATTCCAGAGATGCTTCGACATATAGATACAGCACACATCTTCCTCAAAAATTGTTGTCGCTTTTCCACTCTTTCCATTTATATTTCACTTCTTTCAATTTTGTACAAAGTGCAATTGTAATATAAGTGAATTCTGGTAATAAAACTTGAGAGAATCCTTTTTATTCAAACCTCGAATTTCTCAAAGAACAAAATTATATTTGTCAAGGTCTCGGATTCACAGTGTGAATCCGAATTCCGCCTTCAGAGCGTAGATTCAACATTCCTTGTTCTTTTGCGGTTTCTCCCTTTCGAATTTCGACAATACAAATTTATCTTTTCTGCGTTTAGAATCGCAAAATAAAAAAATTTCACATTTTTCGGTTTCCGATTCTGATCGACATTAGTACTACATTGAACATAACAATCCTTAGAAAATAAATAAATGTACATTTTGAACGTGACAGCTTTACTTTCTTGAGATAATTTGAAAACTATAACAGTATTTCCTGTTTTAAATTTCAATTACTAGGATTAAAATAGCAATTCATTAAAATTTCCCTAATTTTTTAACATTCGCTTTCCCAGAAAAACAGATGCCATAATTTTATTACGTACTATGTTAAAGTTACAGAGAGCAATTAATGGCTAGCAGACCTCTGCCACCCTATGCTTCCCGACTCGACTTGGATCGTAAATTCTTTCAAGATGTGGTTGCCTTCTTTTTGAGAATTTATCTTCCGCTACAGTTGTACTTACATGCGCATCAGCTTTTGCCTTCATAAGTGCGACAGGACTACCTAACACTCTAGCATAATAGAGGCTGTATCAGATTAGGAAGACACGCTCGTACAGAGTCTAAACACTCTAAACCCAGGCCTGGCTCTCGATGCTTTCGCAGTGGCGATAGGCTCGTCATTCAAACTAATCCCATCCAGCGTAAGCTTATTATAGAGTGGCTCTTATCTACAAAGTTGCCAGTCGCCTGAATTTTATCTCAGCAGGCTTTCAGTAGCAATCACATGAAACCGTTAATTATAGATCATATCCTTCTCACTAGTTGAAAACTCAAACCGGTGTTCGCGAAATTATCAGTTAAAAATGCATTTGGGTAATTCCAAAGACATTTTTAAATTTTCAACCCGAAGCAGTTAGGTGGGAGATAACAAAGAGTAATTAAACTGATCTTAAATTGATTGAATTGTGTAAAATGAGATAAGAAAAAAATAGGTTTGTAAGAAAAGAAAGCAAGATTTTAGTCTGATCCTTCTCAGCACCAAACATTAATTCATTAGTTCAGAAACAATCAATCAGCTGCATGACATAAAAGCGTGTTCGTCTTATTCGCGAAAAGCCTAAGATAATTAATATCTAGATGGATCATTAGCCTAAGTTTAAATTAACCGACACACACATATATGTGTATATACTTATTCATCAACCACTAACACAAAAGTCGATTCTGCGACGATCAGACTTCAGATGGGAGAAAAGAAATTTAAAATACCAAAGAGGTTGCAGAATCCCAATTCCACCTCCAGCGACCCCTAACTATTAATTACTGCAGCTCAAGTGTCAGGATCCTTGGTGGTCATTAATAATTTTTCCGCAAATTTCAGCAAAGGATTGCACAACAGATGAATTATTCTATGAAGCAATTTTATTAAAGTCCATACTAAATTCTTCAAATCGACTTTTAAAACAGAATCCGTTCTACTAGACCACTATATAATAAAATAAATAATTTATTCACTCGGGCGAATAAGGTAACCAATTATGCAACTCGTGTCATATAACTAGTTTTATTAGTTCAACTGAAGTTAACTGAAGTAAACAAATCCTTGGTTTGAAGAAAATAAACCAAAGAAACGCATTTTGTAGGAACCAGTTTTATTTTCACTTACCTTCTGTGATGATTAATCCACATTATTATCTTTCAGTATTATCCTAGAGCGAAATTTCAAAAATATAGGCGAACTAATCTCATTCGCGTAAAGGAAAATTCAATCCAAATATTTTGTCTGTAAAAAGAATTGCATTTCGTGAAATATGGACCAAGATTTTCATCAAGTATTTGAAAAACTACAGAAAATATTAGATTGATTTCGGGTTGGAATACAACATTTTGTTATGGATTTTACAGAAAATCTTATATGATTTGAGAACGTTCTATATGATTTACAAAAGTTGCCTTATTATAGCGAGAAAATTCCAGTAAATTCAATATAAATTACACTATTTTTCCCACTTGCTTAAAATTCTTTAAAATTGACAGATTATTTTCGCTGATTGTGAATAGCAACTGAAAACCCTATTTTGGTTCAAATTCTTTTTCAGTTGAAAATTCAACTGTTTGGTTGAAAATTTCTGTATTTTGGTTAAACTTTTCCTTTGTTTCATAAACTTAATCATCTTGGTGACTAATGCCTTTTTTGTTAAAAATTCATGTATTTTGTTAGAAATTAATATTTTTTGGTCGAAACTTAATCTTTTCGATTCAAAATTAATTTCCTTGGCGCGAAAATTATTATTTTTTTTAATTAATTTTTCCATTGGAAATTTCACTATTTCATGTTTGGTCTTGTGGTAGAATATTAATATTCTTGGTGACTAATTCACCTTTTTGCTTGAAAATGCATGTATTTTTTTGAAAATTTATTCTTTTCTGGTAGAAAATTTTTCATTTCAATTAAAATTTCATTTCTTTGGTTGAAAATTAGTGTATTCATCACCAATTAATTGTTCAACTAAAAATTCGCAACTATCCCATTTTCCGTTCAAATTATGTTTGATAAAAATTTAGTCTTTTTGTTAGCAAATTAATCTTTTTGGTTTAAAATTTATTTCTTTGACTTGAAAATTAGTTGTCTTTTTTAATTAATTTTTTTATTGAAAATTTTAGTATTTTATGTTCGGTTCAACATCAGTCTTTTGCAGTTGAAAAATTCAACTATTCTTTTGAAAATTTCTGTACATTGTTGAAACATTGTATTTTGTGGTAGAATATTAATCTTCTTGCTGACTAATTCACCTTTTTGCTTGAAAATGCATGTATTTTGTTGAAAATTATTTTTTGCTGGTAGAAAATTATTCTTTTCATTCTAAATTTCATTCCTTTGACTTGAAAATTAGTTGTTTTTCTTAATTAATATTTTTATTGAAAATTTTACTATTTTATTTTTGATTTAACAACAATCTTTTTCAGTTGAAAAATTAGACTATTTTAATGAAAATTTCTGTATTTTGTTGAAACTTTGTCTTTTGTGGTACAATCTTAATCTTCTTGCTGACTAATTCACCTTTTTGCTTGAAAATGTATGTATTTTGTTGAAATTTTTTTTTTTTAGAAAATTATTCTTTTTAATTGGAATTTCATTCCTTCAGTTGAAAATTATTTCTTTTCCCATTGAAACTTAATTTTTTAACTAAAAGTTCAATTATTTCTTTTTCCGTCAAATTTTGTTTGTTATGAAAATTTCATCTTTTCGGTAGAAAATTAATTTTTTGGTTGAAAATCAAACAGTTCCGTTGAAAATTTATTTTAATTGCTTAAAAAGTTATTTTCTAACTGAAAATTGAACTATTCTATTCTTAGTTTGAAATTTATCGTGTTTAGTTGAAAATGCACCTATCTTGCTGAAAATTTGTGTTTTTTGGGTAGAAAATTAACCTTGTTGGTTGAATATTCAACTCTTAGGTAAAAAATTCAATCAAAATTTGAATATTTGGTTGAGAACTCATGTATTTTGTTAGAAATTCTTCCTTTTTTGGTAGAGAATTAATCTTTTTGGTTAAAATTACATTCATTTGGTTGAAAATTACTTCTTTTTAAATTAAAATAAATTTTTTTTAATAATAAGCTATTCCATTTTTTATCGAATTTTTATTCATAAACATTAATCATTTTGGTTGAAAATTTAACTATTTCTTTAAAAATTTATTTTATACGTTTAAAAATCCTTTTCATTTGAAAATGCATAATTTTTGTTGAAAATTGGTCTTTTTTGGTAGATAATTCATCTTCTCGTTCGAAAATTCAACTATTCAGTTGAATTTTTTTTTAAGACGCATAATTTTAGTTGAAAGTTCATTTGTTTGGATGAAAAGTAAGCAAATTTGGTTGGAAATTCGTTTTCTTTGTTGAAAATGAATTTTTTTACTGAAAATGCTGCTATTTCATTTTTGCTAGAAAATTTATATTTTTCAGTGGAAATTTCACTTATTTAGTTTAAAACTCGTCCTGTTTAGTCAAAAACTCAATTATTTTTGGTATAAAATGCATATTTTTGGGTTGTAAATTTAACTTTTTTCGAAAATTCGTCTTTATTACTTAAAAACTCAACATTTTATGTTTTTTCTATATCGATTGAAAAATCTTTCTTGATTAAAAATTCTAATCTTTCGTTTAAATTTTGCATTTTTTTATTTAATTCAACAGTTTTTTGTTGAAAATGAATTATTTCAACTGAAAATATAATAATAAAATTTTCCATTAATAATTCATAAGCTTTTGTCAATTCTATTATGCTCACAAATGTGACATTATTTTTCACTGCCCTTCAACTGAAACTCAATTCTTAATTATGTGTATGAATTTTACAACATTTCTTCTTTCGAGTTTTTCTAATTACCCAATCAGCATTCAGGAAAAATTACAACAATGCTTTCGAGATTTTCTTGATACACCGACTTTCAGAGAAATATTAACACTTGTAGTACCCCAACTATTAATAAAATTGAACCAATTCTTTTACATACATTAGTATTTTAAATTAATGATTATTTATCCACTGTAAGCTCATTATCTACCGTAAGTTGGTCTGCCCTATTTGCTTATTCATTGCACTTTTTTTTGCAATGTATCGCAGATAGCCGACTATGTAGCCCCAAAAGGAAGGGTAAAAAATAAAGCTCGAAAATAAATTTTACTTTTTTTAAATTCAATTTTTTTTTACTGAAAAGAAAGCTTCAATTCTTTCTTGCAATGTATTTCTTTTTGCGGATTTATAAACTGTTCCTCTTTATAATTTTAGGAAATAAAAATCAATGCTAAGCGTGTGTTCATTTGCTGCTAGTAATAGCAATAATTATGATTCCACTGAAAGTTGTAAAGTGTGAGATGCATAGCAATTACTTTAATTGATAATTATCGATGGAAAATTTGCAGAAGGATAATTACACCGATTGATCTTGCAGCGCTTTTGACATTACTATCGTCGCCTGCAATTAGTGACCTTTCAGAGATTTCCCTCGGAGCAAAAGTTTCATCGGCCACTGGGGCACTTAAAATCTACTCAATTTAAAAAGTGAGTTGCTTTACGATTTCAGATCACGGAGTGATGTATAATGTGAGGCTACCAAAGACATACGCGTCCACCTTCCTGTTGGAACAACTGGGCAGAACCAGATTCCATGGTGGATATTAGGTTGAGCTAATTACAGCCATTAGTTAGCGCATACATCAATTATCGATGACACGATGACATGAGTCCGCCTCGCTCTGGGGCATCTCCATTTCCCAATATGCCCGTGAACTATATAGAGATTGGAGAATCTCTTCTCATTATCACAACTTCGCATTCTCTAATTTCTTTTTTTGCAGCAGAGCATTTTAACGAGATCAATAGAAATCTTTGTTATATATCATTATGCGTATTATGCGGAACACGGTTGATTAAAAATAGAGCAAAATCTGCCCGCTGCCCGGGCACGAAGTATTTGTACACGTTCACTGGAGGCGCCAAATTTTCCCTCAACACAGACAAGTTTGTTTGAAATGATGAGAAGTACACACACCCTTGAAGAGCCTGCTTAGCATCCTTTAGAACTAAGACACTCAACTTTCGATTGAAGGCCAGTTTCGGAGATAGCCTAATATATAGCCATATATGCGTCTGAGTACCCGCGCACTGCTCTTTCATCCCATGCTCCTGAGGTTCCACGCTTGATTGAACACCCTCTCTCGACCCCATGGGGCTACACTCTCATATCGAAACCGCTGCGGCAGCAATTGTCGGAATAGCGAAACGGTGGTCCTTATATCAGAAGTTGAGTGTAGAACTCTTTTTGAGGGTTCCCCAAAAAGAGACCCGCCCTGATTTACAGTTCATCCAGCATCAACATAACATACCAGCTTACGATCTCATTCTAAAAGTTAAGCACCAAGTGAAGCAGACACAACCTCGGATGGGTGACCCAAGCGATTTGCTCAAGGTGTCTGCGGCAGGATTCACTTTTTGTCAGCTACACTGATACCTTCGAGAGTTCCGAGAAGGTATAAACATATAAGGGAGCGTTCACATATTACGTGACATTGGAAACAGGGAGGGGGATCTTGTTTCGTTATGGTCTGTTATGTGCGGGGGTGGGGGGTATTTTTGACTCGAGTACGTAATATTTTCAATTGCCTGAAAAAACGATGCTATAACATTTTTGAAAATATCTAACACATTGTTCTCAAAAACCAGATTCGTTGCGACAGTAGAGTGGCTCAAAAACACTTTTTTCGGAGGGCAACGAACCCCCCCCCCCCCCAGTCTCTCATTCCAAATAAAAAAAAAGGGTTGTGAATTATCCAACGAAGAATTTCAAGTATCAGACATATGGGTTTGACACCCCTAACCCACCCCCACGAGTCTCTAAAAAATACCCTCAATACCAAAAATGTCAATTCTTCATGAAATCGACCTTTTGAGCACTGTACTCTCTTCTTTTTTTACTTAAAATCATTTATATTGGTCTAGTTGAATATTTTTAACATTGCTTAATTAATTTCCAATTATTCAAAGAAATGGAATTTGCTTAATTAACTTTTTTTCAAAAATTCATTTTTTCCCCTAAAAATTATTACTATTGCATTGGTCTCGTGGAATATTTATTAACACTGGCTCATTCATTTTCAATTATTTAAACAAATGGAATTTGTTTAAATTTTATCAAGATTTATCGGGAATTTTTTTATGATTTTTTATTTTTTTAAATCGAGTAAATTCTAAAAATATTCAGAAGATTTGAAGAGATTGAAAGAGAATTTTCACCTGTAAAAGATTTTGAAAAATGCATATTCTTTTGAAAAGATTTCAAAGCAAAACTGTAGAAGCTTTCAAATAATTGTGAAATGTTTCAAGTGAATACAAAAATTTTCTTCAAATTCGTATGAAAATTTGGAAGATTTTAAGGCCATTTTTTTGAACTTTGAATGATTTTCCAAAATTTTGAGCAAAATTTTTAGGGCTTCTTTGCCCTAGGAACTTTTCATAAATAAATACAAAATACAAATACGAAATTCGAGTCAGCTAAAAATATGTTTAAGAATTGTAGAGGCTCGAATTTGTGCTAATATTATTTAGAAAATCCTGTAAAATGGAGAAAAAAAATTAATCTTCCAGATTATTTTTTGGCACATCTGAAATATTCAAAAATCTTCTCTAATTTTCTTAAAATTCGTAAGAAAGTTTAGAAGATTCTAAGGAAATTTTTTTACATTTCGAATGATTTTTCAAAATTTCAAGAAGAGCTCGAGTCAGCTGAAAATATTTTAAGGAATTCAAGAGGTTTAAAATAGATTTAAAATATTAAAATTTTTTTGTATTACCTTTTTTTTTTATTAGAACACAAACTGCGTGTCTGGTCAAAAAATGGTTCAAAGCAAATTTGTAGATTTAATTCGGGCAAACAATTTTGTCAGCAAGCATTTTGTCTTAGTGGAATCCGTGATAATCACAATGTAACAATTTCTTCGGAAAAATTCCATAACGATTTCGATGAATTTTCAAGTGTTTGCGGAATTTTCCTGAAATTAATTTCGGGAAAATCTTCAAACGATTTCGGTGAAGTTTTTAGTACACCTTTTTTGCTCACTTATAACTCTGAAAACTGATTTCTATTGTGCGTTGATTGATCCATTTATTTTTTGTGAACTAAATAAACGGTTTTTACAACAAATGTTAAGAACATAATGTTTCTTATTTTATCAGGAAAACTACCAATAATTCAGGAAAAATTAACTATTATATTTCAAGTCATTTTCCCAATTTATATTGGTAAAATTACTGCAAAGTAGGAACATTTTTGAACTGTTATGGCATTTTCTTATTACCTAAATGATTAGGAAAATTGCCATACTTCGTGCAAATATTACCTTTTGAAACAATAATGTCTTTTAAATAATGGAAAAATTTTCAATTTTAAGTGTGTAGATAAATTTATCTACTCAAATTTTGGGAATTTTATCTACCAAATTGTTGGAAAATTTCCCGAAATTGTGTACAGTGCTGTTTTTAAACAAAACTATCACCTGCTCATTACGATGATACTGTGAAAGTAAATTTTCAGATAAGAAAAACAATCCGTATGTTGAGAGCCGCCTTGGTTTTAAAAATCGACATGGAAAAATTTTCTAAATTAACTAAAAAAAACTAAAGTTTGAAAGTGTTGAATTTTTAACGTTTTGTTTTGGATATTGCTATTGTCCAATTTTGATGGATATAATCATAGTTAATTCAATCGTGTTCACTTTCAGTAGTTTAAATATAATATACAATATTCTTAATTTTAAAATACATATTGCATAGTTTCGAACTTTTGAAGTATTGAACGTTTCTATTAGAACATTTAATTAATGTCTTAAATTTAAAATTATTTAAACTGAAGGCCTTTTTAATTAAAATTCTCAATTCGGTACGTTTAGACACTCCCTTTAAGTTAAGTTTGTTTGAACTTAAGACTCAACTCTGGAATTCACATAATCTGAATTTCAGAAATATGCCTTAAATAATTAAGATAACCTGAACTTAAAATCAGATAGAAATTTGGTTGAATCCAGAAAAATGTTACTCAGTTTAACACAAACCAATTTGAACGGGTTGAATTAGGAATGAGTTTTTACTACGAGTGATTGATTTAAAATAATTGATTCTGTACATATATAAATTCTAAGATAATTATATTATATTTGACAGTTTACTGTATAGATATCTAACCATATAACAGTATTAATTTAAATCATTACTGTAAGTTTATACAATAGGTTCATAGAAATCGAAAATCAGGTTGAATTCTTGGTTTTTGCAGTATCTTTCTAATTTAGTTATTACACAACTTTCAGCCAAAAGGAGTGAAGCAACAAACAAAGAAGGTCGTATTTTAAAACCCATGAACCATGATTTATTACATGATTTGTCAATTTCAGGACCCTAAAAATCTGCGTTTCATTTTTAATTTACACACACACAGCTTGACTAATGAATTCTGCTGATTAATGCCTGCGCTGATTTGATCCTGTGATTCAATTCAATTTGACATTGATTAGATGCTATAGGACCAGCGGCGCAAACTTGAATGCACGCAAACCCGAGGCCTTTCATCTTGGAAGACAGCATATACATATACGAGTACATATTATGTATAATGCTGATTTATACAGTTCCGCCCTGTTATCCTAATTTTACGCCGATTTCGAGATTCAATTCCTGCGTAGCAAGAATAATAATAACCTAATAGAATAGACAAATCGTGTTCCCTAAAAAATATACGGTAAGCTTCAAAATCTACAATGCTTTAACTCGTAAATCTGATATAATGCTAACTTTCCTATTAGATTGCTTAAATAAATCAACATGTCCCATGATGACTCTAATTATCTGTTTCTGTGAGTGTGACAAATTCTACTTTAGCTCATTTACATACATTAAAAAATCTGCCCGCTGTGGGTCTCGCAAGTTTGAACGAGCCTAGGGCGCGTGTCTGTTAGATCTCGCTCTTCGCGCCCAATGTATTTTTACCTCTTTCCACGCGCTTGGCTTTGTCCCTCCCCGCACACTTGTGCATAGAACATTCAAAATTAAATGTCAATCGACAGGCATCTGTAGTTTAATTATTGTGAATTCTCTGTTGTTAAAGCTCCTTCGGCTTTAACGAACACATTCTCATAATGTAGGGGAAAGTGGGGTATGGTGTCAGTGCGGGGCATGGCGACTCTTGCAAATAATGCTCGTATTTGTTCATTTTCATGATAATTTTTTTACGTGAAATAGCTTTCTTTGGTACTTAAGAAAGCTATTCTATGTAAAGAAAACTAATATTAAACTAAAGAAAGACGAGCATTATTAGCAAGAGTCACCATGCCCCGCACTGACACCATACCCCACTTTCCCCTATCTTGTGCTTCGCGCTCGAATAAAATTTTTCCGAAATGCGCACTTTTCTACCATATATTATGTCCAACTCTATTATATTATATATGAAATTTGTGTATATACAAATTTCATTTTTTATTACTACTTTGTTAATTAACATTTTATTGTAGCCTGTGTCGTTTCTCCGGAAAATTTCCTATAAAAAACTAATTTATAACTGATTTGTCGATCTTTTTTTAGTGAACAATTTTTGTCTATTATTATTTTTTTCGTAACTTGTTTCGTTTTTCGATAAATGTTAATGTTTCTTCAATGTTTTTTTATGATTAAAACGAAGACTTCGCGTCCTATCAAAAAATAATTTATAACAAAATCGATCTTTTTTGGTGGACAACTTTTATTTATTCATTTTTCTTTCATATCTTGTGTTGTTTATCCAAAAATTTTACACTCTTTCAAATGCTTCCTTACAATTGTTCTCTCAAAAAATTATATTTTTAGATTTTTATTGTTATTTTTTACGATTAAAAAAAACTAAACTTCCTACCAAAAAATGATTGCTAACAAATTTGTAGACCTTTCATGCATAAACAATTTTTTCTGCCTTATCTTTCGCATCTTACTTAGCTCTACCACAAAATGGAATTTTTTTAAACAGAATTTTTCAGGATAAAAACCAAAAATATGCATTTTATCCGAAATTTTTTTTTACCAAACCTCGTCTTTTTGATAAGGAAAATTTACTTCCAGACATGTTTTTCACAACTCGTACAGTTTTGGTGGAAAATAGAATTTTTGATTTTGTCAAAAAAAAAATTCATTTGAGGTGAACTCAATTTTGGAAGGCGTTAAGAGAATGAAAAAAATATTCTTAAGATTCATGCGAAAATTTCAAATAATTTTTCTTTTACTGAATTCTGAGAGCAAATTGAAAATATTTCAAAACATTTCAAAAGATTTCCTTAAATTTCGAAAAAGAGTAGAACTTTTTGAAGCAAAATGTTTCAAGTGCATACACAAATTTTATTAAAATTCATATAAAAGTTTGGAAGATTTTAATGCCATTCTTTTGAATTTTGAATGATTTTTCAAAATTCTAGGCAAAATTTGACTCAACCAAAAATATTTTCAAGAATTGAAGAGGTTTTGAATAGGATTAAAATATTTCAATAGCTAAACGTCCTAACTATCTTTTGAAAGGGCTCAAATTTTTCCTCATATTCTGTAAAATCCTGTAAAGTAAAAAAATCTTTTTCAATCTTCTAGATTCTTTTTTGACACATCTGGAATACTCAGAAACGTTTTCTAATGTTCTTAAATTTGGTAGGGAAATTTCTGAGATTTTAAGGCAATTTTTTACATTTTGAATGATTTCTAAAAATTTTAAGCAAAATTCGAGTCAGCTAAAAATATTTTTAAGAATTGAAGAGGTTTCTAATAGGATTGAAATATTTCAATAGCTAAAAGTCCTAATTATTTTATGGAAGGGCTCGAATTTTTCCTCATATTTTGTAAAATCCCGTGAAATGAAACAAAATTTAATCTTCTAGATTCTTTTTTGATACATCTGAAATATTCAAAAATCTTCTCTAATTCTTTTTAAATTCGTAGGAAAGTTTAGAAGATTTTAAGGCAATTTTCCACATTTTGAATGATTTTTCCAAATTTTATGCAAAATTCAAGTCAGCTAAACATATTTTCAAGAATTGAAGAGGTTTTCAATGGGATTGCAATATTTCAATAACTAAAAGTCCTAAATATCTTTTGAAAAGGCTCGACTTGTTCCTAATATTTTGTAAAATCCTGTAAAGTAAAAAAATCTTGTTCAATCTTCTAGATTCTGTTTTGACACATCTGAAATATTAAAAAATTTGTTCTAATTTTCTCAAGAATATTATGAAATTTATATTGATATAAGTTCAAAAACAAATAGATAATACCTCTTTTCTTATAAGTAATTTCAATATTTGTAACTAAAAAAAATATGTCAAAAAATTTTGTATCGTGCTATCTTTCCATAAACTTTTATTTGATATTTTCAATGACTTTCTTCTTTATTAGGACGCAAATAATTTATCTTCAAGCAAGCATTTTATCTTACTGGAATCCTATCAAAAAATGATTAAAAATTAATTTGTAGACCTTTTATGGATACAAAATTTTTGCTATCCTACTCTCTCCGTATCTTACTTAGCTCTACCGCAAAATGGAATTTTTTTCAATAGAATTTTTCAGGATAAAGATCAAGAATATGCGTTTCATCCAAAAACATTTTTTTTACCAAAGCTCGTCTTTTTGATCAAAAAATTTTACTTTCAGACATGTTTTTCACATCTCGTACAGTTTTGGTGGCAAATAGAATTTTTGATTTTGTTAAAACCATTTTCATTTGATAGAACCAGAACCATTTCTTTCTATGCTTTTCAAGCTCAATCCAATCTGATCAGTCTTTCGAAAGTTATCATGCCTACAGGATGCAGACAGACATACAGACAAACAAATTTGTAAGAATGTTTTTTTTTCTCAGGGGGAGATTCGATGAAAACCGACAAAGTCAAATTTTACATAAAGCTGATACCTTCTAATTTGGATGAAGATGTAAAAATATGCTAAAGTTAAGTATGATTAAGAAGAAAACTTAGCAAATTAATTGTTCAGAAAATTTCCAAAAAGGGTAATTCAATAAAAAAAAACTTTAATTTTGTAATTTTGTAAATTCAATTCAATTCACACTTGCGAAATGATGCTCTAAATCAGAGGAGGATTATTCCTTAAATTCATTAGTGAAATTTTAATATTTATTTCTCTAAATATTACGTTTATAGAAAATCATTAAGTCCGAAGAATGCTAACATTCTTTAAAAATGAAATGGTTAAATTTCCAGTTAAAGAAAAAACTTAACCCAAAAATACAATTTTTTTAAACGAAATAGTTACATTGTTAACCAAAGATATGAATTTTCAACTTATATTATGAATCTTCAAAAAAAAAAAAATTCTTCACAAATATTTCAACATCTCAGCCAAGAAGACTAACATTTTTCCAAAAATGAAATAGTTAAATTTTAAGTTAAAAAAATATGTAACTACAAAAAAAATATTTAAAACGAAATAAGAGCGTCGTCACGATTTTTCCTGAAGAAAGGAATGACTGTAAGAAAGAGAATTTTTCACACTAATCGAAGCTGGTTCTTTGATGTCTCTAGATGTGAAAACTCACAACTACAATCTAAGATTTTAAGAGATTTCTCTCATATCGTTTCACTTAAGCATACGGTATATAACCATAAAAGCAGTTTTATCACGGTAAGTGTCTACCGAAAAGCTGCTAATGGAGTAGCTATATTTAAAATGCAACTTTTCCCGTATTTCTCGTAAGAGAGATATCTTAATAACAGTCGAAACGTAATATCTTCATTAAACGTGAAAAAAATTAAAAAGTTAAAAGTAAATTGTCGTGACATTTAAATTCATCATTTCGAAAGAAAACTTTTTATTAGAAAGAGAAACCAGAATACGTAAGTATACTAGTGTATACTTAAAAGTAAAAATCATAGAACTTGTTTACGATACATATGTAACTAGGTGGCTGATAGCCTCTCACCTATACATTCTTCCGTGTAAATATACGGAGGAAATTGATTGCGGAAATATTTATTTTTATTAATGAAATAGAAAATATGGTTTATTTCTTAGAATACGTATTGTGTTTTATACTTTATTACTTGATAACGGCTACCGTTAGTTAGTGCCAAAACTGGAATTTTACAGGAGAATTTTCCAAGGATTTCAAAGGTTTCAAGGAATTAACAAAATTTCTAGGGATTTGAATTGCCTTTTTGAGAGTACTTTAAAGAATAGGAAATCTGATTTACATTTAAGGGATTTCAAAAGAGCTCTACTTATTTCAATAGATTTGTACGATTTTCGAAGATTTCTATGGATTATAACGGATTTTAATGAATCTCTAGAGAACTTTAGAAAATAAAATAAATTTTATATCAGGGGATTTCAACGCATTTTAACAGTTTCAAGGGATATGAAGAAACCTACCTATTGTACCCTATATTCATTTAACGTACCTGTAAAAAATAATCGGGGCTGCTACACCAGTAACTTTTAGTCACTTTTTTTCTGAAATCACTTTTTTAATGAAAATGTTACATTAGTCACTTTTCTCCAAATAAATTAACTCATGGGTTATTCACTATTCAATTCAGATCTATACCAATTTTGAATTGACTTGAATTCTTTTGAGATATTTCAGGGTATTTTTAAAGATTCCGAGATATTTTCAATAGATTTCAATCATTCGAAGGGATTTTTATGATTTTAGTGTATTTTTACACCTTCTAAGGCATTTTCAAGAGCTTTTGATTAAAAATATTGTAAGGAATTTAAAAAGGTTTCAATGAATTTTTTCTCAATTTCTTTAATTTGAAGGGATTTCTAAGTGTTTGAAATATTTTAGAATAAAGAATTTTATAGAATTTCGAAAGATATGGAACGATTCCACACGACCTACAAGGTTTTGAGATACTTTAAAAGACTTCACAGAATTTTAGAAGATTTCTGAGGATTTCATTGATTGTAAGGGTGTTTAAATGCTCTCAACATATTTCAATAAATTGTCTACGATTTCGGGAAGTATTGCACATCCATGGGCATTGATCTCTAGCGGATTTTAAAGAATGTATTCAAGTGAAATCAGTTTTGAAATCATTTTTTGGAATTCACCCTGAATTCTTATTAATTTATCCTAAATTCATTTAAATTCTTTTGAAATGTGTAATTCAATTGATTAAGTGATTAAAGGATTTGGAATATAAGGTATTATTTTTCATTTCTTGGCATTTTCAAGAGCTTTAAAAAATGAATTTGACTTTGACTTTCAAATATTGTAGGGGATTTGAAAAAAATCCAAAGCAATTCAAAAAATTTTAAGGGATTTTCAAGGACTTTAATGAATTTAAGGGATTTTTTAAATTATCTTTTGAATTCCTTTGAATTATTTTGTAGTCATTAGTCACTTCGTTGCTTAAAAATAAGGAGGGTTACAAAGATTTGATGAGATTTTCAAATATTTTTCGCAATTCATGTGGAATGCGCGCTGCATTCATATTAAGTCATTCCGAATTCTGTTGAATTCTTCCAAATTTAATCAATTCTCTTCAATCCCATGAATATTCAAAAAAATCTTTGTTTAATTCATCTCTAAGACTTTATAACCTACCTGAAATTCTTAAGCATTTCATCAAATTCTTTTGAATTCTCTTTAATTTACTAAACTCATTTCAAACTTCCTCAGTTCAAAAAATTTTTTTATATTTTTTAATTGTTTTCAATTTAATAGTTTTTTTTGTATTCACCAGGATTTTTTATGGATTTTATCGAATTCTTCTCAATTTTTTGTAATTCCTCTGAATGCACTCAAATTTAACTAAAATAAATAGAGTTTCTTCGATTTTTTTGAATTATTTCCAATTCAATTGGATTCTTTTTGGGTTACAAATTAGTAGGGTTTCACAGATTTAAAGAAATTTGAAATTATTTTTTGGAATTCACCCTGAATCATTATTAACTGACACTAAATTCTTTTAAATTCTTGAGAATTCTCTTGGATTTTTTCAGTTCACTTGAATTCTTCTGAATTTACTCAATTCTACTCAATTTAATAGATTTTTTTGAATTTGTAAAGATTCTTATTGAACTGATCCTGAAGTCGTTCAACCTCACCTTGGATTATTCAGCATTTCATCGAATTCTTTTGAATTCCCTTGAATTTTTCTAAACTCATTTCAAATTTTTTGAATTCAATGAAGTTTTTCATTTGAATATTTTGAAATTCACCTGGAATTTTTATAAATTTGTACGGAAATCAGTGACATTATTTTGATTTTTAAAATTTTTTCCAATTCATTTGAATTTTTTTGAATCTAACTTGAATTTTTTGAAGTCTTATGAATTGATTCTGATTTTGTTACCCTTTGAGCGCGAAAAAAGTGCCATATGAGCGTGACCTGTGGACCCTGCATTTTATCTTATAGGGACTGTGAATCCTGTTTTTGAGATTTTGGATTATTCAAAAAGTTTCCAAAGTATTTATGGGATTTTAGAAGATTTGTGAGGTTTTGAGAAATTTTAACAGATTGAAACTCCAAGGATTTCGAAAATTTCGAGGGATTTTAAGGAGCTCTAAGGATTTTAACGATTTGAAGAATAGGTAATTTAATTTACATTCAAGGGTTTTCAAATGACTTCTAATTATTTTTCTAGATTTGTATGATTTCCAAAGATTTCAATGGATTATAAGGGATTTCAACGAATCTCTAGAGAACTTCAGAGAATAAAATAAATTTTATATCAATGAATTTCTACGTATTTCAATAGCTTCAGGGAAAATTAAGAAACCTACAAAATTTCAAAGGATTTCAAAGAGTTCAAGTTATTTTAAACGATTGAAAAGAATTTCAACAGATTGGCAAGCTTTCAAGAGATGTCAAAAAATTTTGTTGTATTTCCAAAGATTTTGAAGAATTTCAAAGAATTTCACAAGATTCAAGGGACTTGATTGGACCTCCAAGTATTTCAAAGATTTAAAGTCATTTTACCCATTTTTAGGGATTTTCATAATGCTTCAAAAAATAAATGTCATTTATATTACTTTTACAAGGGATTGAAATGATTTTCACAAACTTCTATTTCAAAGATTTCGAAGTAATTCAAAATTGTATCAACAGATTTCAAGAAAATTTGAAGTGATTTCAAATATTCCAAATATTTATTGTAATATTCATTTTAAATGCTGATTCCTATAATCATATTCTATATAATGATTTTTGGTAGTGAATTTTCTATATTCGCAAAAAAATCATGGGAAATTTATTCATTATAGGCCTATACTGATTTTCCTATAATATTTTTTTATGAGGGCAGTTTGCAATTTTGCCTGAAAGTCATTTTTGTTCCTTTTGTCGATCTCAGTATTACGTAATTTATTTTTTAGAGTAAAAAAAATATATATATTATTATTGATAATATAATAGCAATAGACCAATTCCATTTCAAATCAGGCAAAATTTGAAGAAAAGTCTAGGTCATGGTGTCAGATTGATTTGGTATCTCGATATATCATTCTATGTAGAAAATAAGGAAACATGTTTTCACTGTTTAATCAGAAACTTTTTTGGATTCGTTACAATCAATCGAAGATCATCGGCAAATTCTCAAAAATGGACCAAAAGTTTTTTCAAAATGTAGTAGTTTCCGATCGATCGTAGGAATTTAGGATGTTCTTTATTTATTCGTTGTGGGTATTCTTATAATTTCAATTGATACCAAAAATATTTTCTTTTTCAAATGGCAAAAAAGAAAGGACTTTTGAGCTATTACTCAGCTTTTTTGAATTGTGAAAGGAACAAGAAAAAATTTGCAATTACTTAAACAAAAAATACAAACAGGGATGTTGAACCACTTCCAATTATAATTGTGCCATAATTAGATTAAAAAAAATAGTTTGAGCTGATAACACGCATTTCCGAAATTAGGGACTTACGCCCTAATGCCGTGGGACCTTTCGAATTTCTGTTTTTCAGTAGTGTCATTCTTTCAATTATACTCAAGCATTCACACTGTATGCTGGAATCAAGAACGATTTCTGACATGACTTGCAGTGGCCTTCTACATAAATCGAGGGAATCCAAACGTAAACATTCAGGGCCGCCTGAACCTTTTCTGTTGGATTTGGACGCATGCTATCAGCTCACGCAACTATCGCGCTGAGAGCACTGCCCTCATGCTGTTTTTCACGCTTGACTGAACACCGCCTCTCTCTCGGTCCCACGGTCCTCGCATCGCCAAAATGCCGAGGACTGAAATTCTAGGAATATCGCAAATCCAGGATTCTTAATTTCAGGTTCTAGTGTACGGTTTTTCATGTAATAACTTCTCATCGTCTTATATAACTAAATTAAATATGCGATCTTTTCCAGCATATGCAAAAGCTCGAACCTCGAAACTCAATTTGAATTTTATCGTAAATATATTAAATTTAGATGTTTTAAACTGTCAAGGTAACCTATTCTATCCTCAAACATATGAACTTAATGCCTTGTGGTATCATGCAAATGTATTAAAATTAGGTTCTGAATTATTAATTAGAATGTGCAATACGCACTGGAATTTTGTTCTACATATTGTATGAGAGCTAAAAGCAATGTAGAAACTGGTGTACTTTGAGAAAAAAAACTTATTATTATTGTGTTGACTCTTGATAAATTAATCCTAACTGGCTTTAATGTGTCCAGGCATACTGATAAAATGAATTCTTTTTGCCAAAAACGATTGAGGATTTATTATTCTTATTATTTTTATCAAATTGATACATTTATTTTCTTGGGCTACGAAAGCGTATGACGTCACAACACGTGTTTCGCGCTATGGGGGCGCCGCATGTTTCGTCAACATTAAGTCACATTTTAATAAATTATTACAAATTTTAAAATAAACAAAATTGAGCTTCGATATCACATTCAAATTCTTCGGAAGTCAAAATTTCCAAAAAAAACTTCACTTTAAGGAAATACAAAATTTTGCAGATGCCCCTATCTGCAAAATCTTTCCCTGATCAATTTTCTCCGTGTAGTTTCAATAAAATAACGAATTAAATGTGGACATCTACTAATGAAAGTTGAAATCATTTTCAAGTCTCCTTCTCGAGTTAAAACAACATTTTGCTAACATTTCATGGGAGCCGATGAGGTACCTATTTGTAGAACTCGTTCTACATAACGTAATTGCTTCTCGATTCCTCATCGACGACGAGATCAATGCTTCCTATGTTTACAGATATCGTAAGTGGCATTTGGTATTTGACGTGTAGAAACAAACTATTGTGTCGACCGGAACGTAATCACAGGTTCGAAAGCGCCTGAACCAAAGGACTCGATTAGAGAATCACGAATCACGACCATGAGAGAAAGTCCCTTGGCCTTTTTTTGGGGTCACAGGCACCACTGACGCCTCGAGTGTCTTCGATCCCGTTGAATGTCTTCATCAATGCTGGTCATAATATTTATAACTGTCACGATAAACTGGCATAGTATATAAAAAGTCTTTGATTTATACCCATAATGCGGAAAATTTTATATTTCCATTCTGAGTCATTATTTCAGACGCAGTTGATGATGCTTGTATATAAATTTCCCCGAAAGGTGTTTGCATTTGATTTATTACTTAAAAGTACACTGGGAATTCCATTTAAGTACGGTTTCGGGGATGGTCGTAAATGGCCTTCACCTAAATCGAATACAACATTCGGTTTGTCACGCATGGCTGAGCACCTCTCTCTCGGTCCCGTGGTCCCCGCGTCAACAAAATGCCGAGGACTCAAATTTCATTAACGCATTAAATGGGATTCTGTCAAATAGGATTCCCAGTATACACTTTATCCCCGAAAAAAAGTTTCTATCTTTTGGTGAATTTACCTTATATTAACTACAGAATCTTTTGAGAAGATTTCTGCATCCCAGTGGAGAAAAATAACTTACACTCTCTACCAAAAACTGAGTAAGTCCAATTCCGTCAATCGATTTATAAGGAAAGTTCATAATAAAATAAAATATAAGAAACAAGATGAGAAAAAAAAGCCGGCAGTAGGTTTCTGTGATATCAAAATTATGCAATTTCAGAACAAAATTAATGAAAAATAATAAAAATTGGGAACACACGCTCGGCCATAGTTTCATCCCAAAATTTAAAAAAGTAACACCCTTTCAAACTTATGGAAAAGCTTCAAACTCACCAAAGAAGTTCAATTTTTATTTTAAAGCAGCAAAGAAACGTTTTCCTTTGAAAACATGGTTTTGTCACCAGAAAGTTCTATACTTTTTTTAGTGATTTCTGCATAATCGGCAATTGATCAGAAAAATCATACTCTCTAAATCTGAATTAGTAAAAATTCAATTAATTAAATCAATATTAATAATTTCAACTGATGAATCAGTCATTACTTAATTTCATAGATTAAAATAGTAAAATACATTGTGAATGTCTCACTTAAATAAAAAAAAAAACATTTTTTTCCACTATATCGATAACAATCTTCATAGGTCAAAATGCTCTAAAACAAGGAAATAAGGTGATTTTTCAAGAAAACAGGAACATAAATTCTTTCAAATAAACTGAATATACGGGTACTATATTACAATAAATTAAATTACAAACGCTCTAAATACCTAGGATTTCAGATAAAAATATCGCGTTTCCAACAGTAGATGCGAATTTTTAACCAAATAGTTGAATTTTCAACCAGAAAATGAATTTTCAACTCAAATCATGAATCTTCAATTAAGGAGATGAATTTTTAACAAAAAATATAATTTTTAACACAGTATCAAAAACAGCAGTGTAAACTTTTAACCAAATTGTTGAATTATCAAACAAAAAGAATTATTTTATATAAAAAAATTCAATATACCTAATTCATAAACTTTAAACCAATCAGTTAAATTTTCAACTAAAAACAATAAATTCAGAACCAAATAGTGTAATCATAAACTAAGCAAGATTAATTTTTAACCAGAAATGTAATGGTTGAATTTTTATTTTTAAAAATGTTAATTTCTATGTCAACAAAATAGTTGATTTTTTAACCAAAGACATGCATTCTCGACTATAATTATGAATGTTTAACTAAAATTATGAACTTTCAGCTGAAATTATGAATTTTCAACAACAAACATTTATTTTCAACAAAACTGTTTAATTTTCTATAAAAAAAGATGAATTTTCAAACAGATCCGAAAATATGCATTTTTAAAAAAGAAGGTAATTTTCAACAAAGTAGTTGAATTTCAAATAAAAAACGATTACTTTTGTACAAAATTGTTAAATTTTCAAGCCAAAAAGACGAATTTTCTTCAGCGTATATGCAAAAATGGACTGTAGTTATATTTACAATTTAAAAAGTCAATTTCATATTTAAAAAAAAACTAATTTTCAGCAAATAGATAGATTTTTCACCAAACTGTTCATTTTTCATGTAAAAAAGATCAATATGCAACTAGAATAGATCAATTTTGAGCAACAAAAAGATGAATTTTCAACCAGGAAGATTAATGTTCTACCAAAAAATTCGAATTTTCGACTAAAAAAGATCAATTTTTAACAAAAAATGGAATATTTGAATTTTAAGGTAAAAAGCTTAATTTTCAAACAGACAAGAAACGAATTTTCAACAAAGTGGATGAATCATCAACCAAAACAGATACGTTTTCAACTAAATAGTTGTAGTTACAACCTAAATGTAATAATTTTTAACAAATGAGGAGAATTTTCAAACAAGACAGATTTTTCAATGAAAAAAAAAAATTACAACAGAATTGTTGAATTTTCAAGTCGAAACATGAATTTCGAATAAAAAAGTTCATTTTCAACCAAATAGTTTGAATACAATCCAGAAAAGACGAATTTTCAACCAAAAAGGTAATTTTCTGACCAGAATAGATGAATTTTAAACCAAAAATGAAGTCATAGACTTTTCAATAAAAAATGAATAATTTCCAACCTAAAATAGTTGGATTTTCTTATTGGGTTCTATTAATTCAGTTCGCATTCAAATGGAAAACGTGCAAAAGGAGAAAAGAGGGGAATAAGGAAAAGACTGTGAAGCTTAAGATGAATAAATAGGAATTTTGATAAATAATGTACTGAAGAATGATAATTTAGATGAAAATTGAAGGTAATTCTTGATGCTTTTAAAATATAAACTCAAAAAACTCTTATAATATCATTATTAAAATAATTATTATGTTTCACCTTTCGAGAAGATTATAAATAATTGAATTAAATATTTATTGCATTCAATTCGTTTGTGTTGGATCAGTTACATTAAAAAGGTTTGAGAAATATATAATTATGAGTTTAGACAGTGCATGTGTGTATAGCAATAACAATAATTTATAATTTAATCAGTATACTTGTACTAATTAACAGTGACTATATTCTACTTACAGCAATTAGTAGAATTTAACGGACAATCAGTTATATTTTGATGATTCAAATTAAGAGAGCAATAACTGAAAGCCCTTCGAGAGCCTTTTCAAAATATATCAATGTCAAATCTCAGAATTCTGAATTGTGCAATGCGATTTTTTTCTATGTGAATAAAAATATATTCAGAAATTTGAAGCACAAAACATATTGATGACACAGACAAAAATGCCATTGGATCAATAAATATATAATAATTATCGATAAATATAATATAAATATATATATAATATATAATTATATATATATATATAATAAAATTTATATAGCAATAATTTTGAACCAAAATTATTAATCGGCCCATTAGGTAAAAATTAAACAAATTAGCAATTGAACATTCCTGGCATTCCAAATTTGTGATTTGTAAGCATTCTTAATTAAAACATGTTCGAAAGCGAAGCACTGATTCAAAATCGAACATTTTTTAATATTGTATACCTTCAATAATACAGGGTAACGGTAGAAAAAATTGTCTGTTCTTCAAGTTTAACATGAAACATGAAAATAGATGAACTTTTTAACTATAAAGAAATCTGTCAACTGTTTCGACTTTTTCATGTGAGATTTGGAAGTTAGCCAATCAGGCCATTTGAATCAACCTTCGGTTTTCTTCTCTGATTTGTAAAGGCGATACAGACAGCTCAATGTCCTTGTAACATTTAAAGTATTGCTAATTTATTTAACAATTTTCTCCGAAATCAAACATTTACACCACATTTTCTTTCATTAATGTAAAGAGTATAGATAATTTATTATTGAAAAATGCGATCGTTTTATATCATGCAATAATCATATTTAAAAAACTTTTAAATATCAATGTTTCAGAAATTATATTCTAACTTTAAAATGAGTGCTATTAAAAATTGCCAACTTTAAAGTGCTCAGGACTGAAAACTTTTGCATTAAAAGTTGATGTTCTACTCAAAAAGGTTCAAAATGTAAAAAACATTTTGGAATCCTTGAAAATATTTTGTTTTTAAATTGAAAAGCCCAAAAGCTAGGAATCATTTATTAAAACTTTTGTTATGCAAATCAAAAAATTTCAGTTCCTACAAATTTCCAGGGAAAATAGCCAAAGAATGTATTTGTTAATCAATTTTGTTTAAAAATCATCCATAGTCATTGGTTGATAGCCAGGAATCATCGATAAATAACTGGCTTTAATTCATAGGTGAAGAGTGGATTTTTTCCCCCAGGTGGAAAAATTATGTATAGTGTATGTACATAATGTGAAGTATAATTTATAATATTCATTTGTTCTATACATTTTTTTTATAAAACAAATGCATATTATATATAATATTCCACACTATATGTAAATTGAATATAATTTTTGCGCCTGGGTTTGTAAATACATGAGATAATAAAAATTTGTTCAAAATTTTTCATTATCAATAATAACTGTTGGTTGTTATACGCCTGTAGGATACCTCTGTGACTTTGACAACAGCGCCATCTGACACACGAACTATTGGGTATCTCGAAGTTATTTGAGCGATGTTTATGAATAAAAGCAGTTTGGATTGCTCACTATAAGATTTTTCGTTTATATTTAATGAAAATTAAAATTTCTTCCCATTAGTTCCAAATTGGTGGCGCTGTCTTAGCTACCCAACAAGCGTATGGAAATGTCCCTAAAAGTTCATGAAGTAGTTATAAACATTTGATTATGTTGAAAGCATCAAGTTAGTACGTCAAGAAATAGCCCAGCAGTGAATGTGTTAATTAATATTACTTAAATAAGGATCAATTGTTATCGACTGACTATATATGATATTATGTGTGATGGACGAGTAATTTTTGATTGATTCCGTACGAAAAGCCTTAAAAAATCGAGGTGAAAAACAAATTTGAATTTGAATTTTATTGGAAAAAATTTTTATTAAAAAAAAATGTTCAGGTTTTCCTTTTACGAGCTTCGAAATCAAAAAGTAGCATTCTCATTTTGTATTTAAAAAAATGAGCGATGCGTGAATTTGAAAAAATTTAGAAAACATAGAAAAAAAAAACTTTGGTTTTTCCTTTAGAAGCCTTGAGATTAAAAAGTAAAATTCAATGTTTCATCGGTGAAAATAATTGTTTAGAACATGGGCATACGTGCGCAAACGTCATTGGATATACCAGAGCATTTAAAACTAATTTTCGACAATAACAAATTCAGTTAAATTTTCAAATTAAAAAAATATATTTTTGTTCCAATGATAAACATTTAGAATCAGATAAATCTTCCTTAGTGTCTTCTATTTGATTTCCCAAATAGCTCAAGGGGGGGGGGCGAAAATTTTTGCTATGATTGGTTACGTAATTTTTGAAAATTCGCAAAAACTTTCTTCTGCAGATTATCTTTTTAGTTATACATTTGATTATTTGGTTGGAAATTTAACAATTTTCTGAAGAAGACATTATTTTTTGGCAAATTCAACCTTTTTGTTGAAAATTCGTCTGTTTGGGTGAAAAATTCAACTTTTTTCGTATGATATTAATCTTTTGCTTAGAACTCATATTTCGTTGCTCATAAGTCAACTGAAATATTTTTTGGATGAAAAATATTTTTTCTGAAAATTTGTCTTTTTGGTTTTAAAAAACTTTTTTTGTGTGTAAATTTCATGTTTTTTTATTTAAATATAAGCTGTAACACTTTTTGTTGGGAATTTATATTTTCAGGTTGAAAATGTAAATATTATGTTGAAAATTTTATTATTTTGTTGAAAATTCAAGTATTTTGTTAAAAAGCCATCTTTTGTAGTAGAAAAGATATCTTGTTGTTTAAAATAAATGAATAGATTTGAAAATATTAAATTTGTCTCTGGAATACTATATTATTCTGTTTATAAAAGATTATATGTTAAAAGTATTTAAAGATTTATCCTTGCAAAATTAAAAGAACACTGAAAGTTTGAATAAAATATTGTGATTTCTTATCCGTCAAGCTTAGTCATAATTGAGATGATATACATAATTTATTTTCAACAATTATAAACTTTAATAGGAATACTGCGTCTTATCAAGCCACACACTCTCAAATATAGAGAAAAATTCTCAAAAAATTCAGTATAAATTAATATTATATATGGGATAATATTTGTATTGAAAGACTGCGTTTTATTTACTCACGCAATTTTTCATACAGTTTATAGAGTGTGTATCGATAAAACTCTGTCTTTCGATGATAAAGCAGATTGTTGACCTGCTGATCTAGATAGATAATTTAATAGTTACGCTAATCAGCACACAAACATCCTGAAATCATCGTAGGCGCGTCTTAAATTGAACATTGATTGTAACGTGTTCTACATAAACATTTTTTCAAATTACAAAAATCTTCTATTGCCAGGAAGGAAAAATGAAAATAATTAATTATATTTGGCAAAAGATAGGACATTTTTTAAAGTTAATTCCAAGGGTAAATTTACTTTCTGCCAACAAGTTGTTGTTCATTTTTTGCAAGAATTCTTCAATTAAATATGTGACAGTTGGCTATAACGAATTATTCGTTTTCTTCTTTCAACTTAAAGCTATTAGAAATTAAGGGTTTAGGACATTTTTCTTTAGGGTAGAACACACCAAGAATAACAAAATTAATGGAAGAATAGGCTAATTACTTCCTCCTTTGTACTTCCTCCACATTTGTGCACAGACCTTTCAAAATTAAAGTCAAAGCATCGACAACTGTCATTTTGTGATTGTCAATTCTCTTTCGTTAAAGCTCCTTCGGCTTTAACGAACTAATCACTAAATTACTCAAACTAATCACTTAACTAATCACGTGTTTCGTGCTTTGCACTCTATTTTGTCCTAAGTGCGAACTTTTCTAAAATTAGTTCAACTGTATTATATCAAATGTAAATTATATTTATTTACCTCGGTCTGGATCTGCTTATTCAGACATTGCAAAATAAAGTACAAATTTTATTTGTCATGATTACTTTGTTATTTATGCTTTATTTTGTATTGATTTCTAGTCCCAGCTACCCTTAAAAATTTCGTATCTTGTGTCGTTTTTCATAATTTTTAAAACATTTTTAATGTTATTAATCTATTATAAATTTTTAGATCTTTTTTGGGTGAACAACTTTTGTCTACTATTATTTTTTCGTACCTTGTGACGTCTTCCCACTATTTTCAAGAAATTTTTAAATGTTTTTTTTTACAATTAAAACAAAAACTACGCATCCTATCAAAAAGTGATCAATACAAAATTTGTAGACCTTTTTTGGGTGCACGATTTGTGTTGATTCATCTTTTTTCGTAGCTTGTCTCGTTTCTCCAAATTTTTTTTTTTCTTAATATTTTTTTACGAATAAAACAAAAACTACGCATCCTATCAAAAAGCGATTATAACAAAGTAAATCTTTTTTGGATGCAAAATGTAGTTTCTTACTACACACCTGTTGTCTATTAATTTTATTTTCGTACCTTATGTCGATTGTCCACAATTATAAAAAATCTCTAATGTTTTTTTTTATAATTAATACAAAAACTACGCGTCCTATCAAAAAGTGAATAACGAAAAATTTGTAGATCTTCTTTAGGTGCAAAATTTTTTTTCCATTCATCTTTTTTCGTTGCTTGTATCGTTTATCCCAATATTTAATTTTTTTATTTATTTGTTACGATTTAAATCAAAACAAGGCATTTCATCAAAAAATGTACCTACTTTTGGTACCTTGTGTCATTTTTCCAAAAATTTGATTTATTTTCATATTTAATATTACTTTTCATGAATAAAACAACAATTACGCATCCTCTAAAAAAACAATTCATATCAAATTTTTTGCTCTTTTCTACGTCTACAACTTTTGTCTATTTATTTTTTTCGTAGCATGTCTCATCCGTCCAAAAATTTAATTTTTTTTCATTTTCAATTTTGTGTTCTACGCATAAAACAAAAACTACGCATAAAACAAAAACTACGCATCCTATCAAAAAGTCATTGATAACAAATCAATAGATCATTTCTGGATTCATGATTTTTGTGAATTCATCTTTTATCGTATCTTGCATAGTTTGAGCGCAAAATGGAATTTTTGATTCTTCATTATTTTTTGGCGATCAAAATTTGAATTTTCGATTTCTTAAGAAATTTCATAAAAATGTTTTGAAAATCTTGTAGAGTGTCCAAAAAGCAACATTTTTTCTCTAGACTTTTTTTCCATATCGTGCATTGTTTGGCTTAAAATTTTCATTCTCGTTTCTTTTTGTTTTAATTTTGCAAATGCTATAACTCTCGTAGTTGTTTTTTATGGGAAGAATAAGTCATGAAGCTGAATTGTTCGTCTTCTTGACTACTACGAATAGCCGTTCATAGAATTTTTAAATCTTAAGAAAGTGGTCTCAAAAATTTTGAATAATGCTCTAACTTTTCGAATTCTCATCCAAAATGGCTGGTTATCGTGCTATCAGACTAAAAATCTACAGACAGAAACACAACACAGATAGACAAACACATTCTCGAAAACCTTTTTTCGGGTTCAGAAGTTCTCAAAACGTGGACATTTGACCAAAACGGGTTTTTTTTTATCGGTTAGTGTAAATAAGTTTGAAATATTTGAATGATTTTAAACGATTTTCAAAGATTTCAAAAGATATCTAAACCATTTTAAAATATTCAAAAGATTTCTGATTTGGAACAGGGATTCTTGGAGAAGAATGATAATTCACGGAAGTTCCATGTTGCAATCACAATTACATTTATTTCCAAAAATTCCCGGTTCCAGATCAGAATTATATTTATCTACAACATTTCCTATCATAATTCAGAAATATAGTAACTCCCTTTTCATAAAATGAAGAAGAGAGAAATTTGCAATCCTGGCAGATTTTTATTTGCAAAAAAAATCATTTTTAAATTCAAACAATTTCTGATTTGGAACAATAAATTATCATTCTTTATGAAATTTCCTGTTCCATGTCAGGATAATAATAATTCTTCACCTAATTTTTTTTTCATATTTCATTTTTTGATAAGACGTATAGTGTTCATTTAAATCGTGAAAGGAGGGGGTATTTCAGAAAGAGTGGGAGAGGAAGGAGAGAGAGAAGATATACGAGTTCTTTAATTAAGGCGCCAGATGCAGAAAGAAGATATAAAATTTATTTTGCTGGAGTGGGGAGGTCCCTGAGCACTTAAGAATAAAGTATTAAATTAATTTCTAAATACATATCCAAATTGAAAATTTAATAAAGCATCTTTTTCTCTTTACGCAAAAAGTTGCAGCTTTTTTAGGTTTCGAATTATTTACAAAAAGCTGTTTTTTTTCTCTCATTCAAATATTTCGCCTGTTTTCACTTTGAATTGCGAACAAAACGGATGCTCCTTTTCTTCATAGACGAGTCAAATAAGAGACAGATTATCCAGGTAAATGTACGAACTTTAGCATTACGTTACAAGCTGCTCTAAAATTTGAATATTTTTTATTTTTATTCAATGTGATTGAGAAGAATTTCCAAAAAGAGGATGTTACATCTTTTACTGGATTAGGGACAAAATCACAAAAAGATAAGCTTTTATCATAGATTGAAATTGAAGTTTTCTTGAATTTGATTTCATCAGATATTTCGATCCGATTAACTGTCGAATGAATTCTCAAGATTGTTTGATTTATATTTTGATTAAATTTTAAAATTGTATCCTTTTTTTTAGGATACTATTAATTCTCAGAAATATTGAAGATAACAATTTACAAATGTGTTAATGATTCCTTGATAATTAACTTCAAATTCAATTCTCATTTTTAATTAATATTAGCATAACATATAAATATTCCCTTTTAGTATCCTGCTAAAATTTCCCTGGTGAGGACGCCTAAATGACCTCAAAACATGTTGGACCCTGGTAGTACAAAAAAGATAGATAAATAATAAAGCAATGAGAGACAGGTGGTTTGGATGTCTCTTTCATTTTTTCTCCTTCTTTTTTAAATTGTTATATATCTGTCTCTAACGAGCCGTTTTACAATGTTTTTTAAAAAACATATTTCTTTTATATTTTTATATTTAATCATAATTCTTTTTGAGTACTCTTGTGCAATTTTGGTGAGCAATTTGGTTTTTTCAAGTTTATGTTGGTTTAAAAAATGTACAATATCGTTTAAAATGTTCTTAATAGGGATATTGCTTCATATAGATGGTTATATATTTATAAATTTAAGCAATAAATAAGCTTGACATGGTGACTTTGTGAAGCTCTTCAGCTGGGGTGATTTCTAGAGAGATTGATCAGCTACCTGGGTCGAAGCAGTGTTGTGGAATGAAAATGTCGTTTAAATAAGCAGAAAATTAATCTTTTTTGGTAGAAAATCAATGTTTTTGGTTGAAGCTTCATTCCTTTGGCTTGAAAATTAGTTTTCCTAATGGAAACTTAATTCTTTTAACTGAAAATGTAACTATTTCATGTTTGGCTGAACGTCAATCTTCTTCAGTTGAAAATTCAAATATTTGTTTGAAAATTTCTGTATTTTGTTGAAACTTTGTCTTTTGTGGTAGAACGTTAAATTTCTTGGTGACGAATTCACCTTTCTGGTTACATATTCAACCATTAGGTTGAAAATTCCATTAAAAATTAAAGTATAAGGTTGAAAATGTATGTATTTTGTTAAAAATTATTCTTTGTTGGTAGAAAATTACTCTAATTGGTTGAAATTTAATTGTTTTGGTTGAAAATTTGATTTTTTAAATGGAAATTGATGGACATTTCATCTTTTCGGTTGGACATTCATCTGTTTGGTTTAAAATTTAACTATTTCGTTGAAAATTTATTCTATTTGGTCAAGAGCTTATTTCTCTAACTTAAGATTGAACCATTGCATTTTTTAATGAAAACTCTTCTTTTTTAGTCGAAAATTCAATTCTTTTGGTAGAAAATGCATATTTTTATATTGTCAATTTAACTTTCTTCTTCAAAAATTCGTCTCTATGTCTTGAAAACTCAAATATCAACTATTACACTTTTTGTTGACAATTTATTTTTCTTATCAAAGATTCATCAGTTTGGTTGGAAATTGAACTATTGTGTTGAAAATTGAACTATTATGTTGAAAATTCCCTTTTTCTTGGTTGTAAATTAATTATTTCAGCTGAAAATCTAATAATAATATTTTACATTAATAATTATCAATCAGCTGAAACTTGATTATTAATTATGTGTGTGAATTTGGCAATATTCCTTCCTTGAAGTTTTTGAAATTCACGCATCGGCATTGAGGAAAAGCCACAACAATGCCTTCGATATTCTCGTGACACCTTTTTTTTAGAGAAGGGAAATAATAGTCACAAAATTTATCAAATAATTTCACAATTATTGGAAAAATACGTATTTGTTTGAGTATACTATATAACCTAGAAAAATTAGTATAAACTAATACATCGCTAATAATATTGCTACTCATGAATTTTTCAGTATCATTAAAATTTTTTTCCATATTTGCTGACGAATGTAAGGGAACATTCTTAGACCCCATTTCAACTGATTTCAAACATTTTTCAGCAAACAATTTCCATGAAACAGAAAGCTTCTATATTCAAAAAATTTTGTTTTTGTATTTTTCAGTTTAAAAAATCATTGTTTAAAATTATCTGTAGAAGTATTTTTCTAAATTTAATGTAGAATCAATCTAAAAAAGATTATAATGGGTTAAGAATTCCACCCGCTTGCTTAATCGTTTGACTAAACAATTCTTAGAAAATAAATGACTACCGTCTAATGGGGTAATTTCGAACACTCTGAGGTTCTAGATTCTGGTTAAAACCGCCTAGAGTAATTTGAACTATTAATTTAGGATTGTCCGAATTTACCCCACATGTCCGAAATTACCCCGTTTGACGATAGTCATTTATTTTCTAAGAATTGTTCAGTCTAACGATCAAGCAATCGGGTGGAATTCTTAACCTATTTTAATCTTCTTTAGATTGATTCTACATAAAATGTAGAAAAATATTACTAGAGCTATCTTTAAACAATGATTTTTTCAACTGAAAAATAAAAAACTAAATTTGTTGAAGATAGAAGCTTCCTGTTTTAGGAAAATTGTTTGAAATTCCTGAAATAATTTTTGAAATCAGATAAAATGGGTTCCAAGAATGTTCTCTCACATTGGTCAGCAAATATGGAGAAAAAAATGTAAATGATACTAAAAAGTTCATGATTAGCAATATTTTCATTAGGAGTACGAGTATCAGATATTTTATTGCATAAAATGTTCATCGCAATACACGTAAAAGCAATCCTGTACTTGGGAGTATTTCTAGCTTTTAAACTTCGCGCTTATTCTATATGCGCAGAGAAAGCTGCGCATACTGTACCAGTTTTTTTGAAACATTAATATCTGCCACAATTTTGACCACAAAATTTCAGTAAAGATCACCAGTTGACCACCAAAATCGTCGAAAATATTCCGAACAATCTTTTTTTAAAAATAATAAAAAGTGGCGTGCAATTGTAAAATTAGCACGCCAATTTTCAAAATTCTGTAATTTTTGCAATTTTGAAATTAAAATTTGATAAACAGCCACCAATTAACTACCAAACAACCACCGAATCATGTCACAAAAAGAAATTGGATTTTTCATGGTTGATGTGCTAACTTCACGGACATGAATCCGACAAGGGATTATACCTCGATTTCGAGAACACAATCTTGCGAGGAGGTAAGTTTTTCAGGCCTGACATTACCCTCGACCTGCCAAGATTCCTGTGCTTCTTTGTGTGAAAACCGGAACAAAAACAAATCGAGAAAATCCATATTCCACTGCAACACATTTGCGAGAAATTGCGTCGCAATTTTGAGGTAAGTACGTCGCTACTTAATTTATCTTCCTTGCCGGGTGCCATGATGTAACATCATGGCACCTGCTGATTTATTCAGGAATTTGTGTTTTTACCTTTCTAACGAAAAATCAATAACCACTCAACGATTTTCGATTTCATTATATCAAAATATTTGTAAGAACTCCAATTTAAATCCTTTGTCATTTAAATTTAAAATGTAAGATAATCATATTAAGTTATCGTGTAAGGTATTAAAAAAATAGTTGTCCTGCAGGAATTAAATTTATCAACATTAAAATTCATCTTTCCGAGAGAAGTATTCTTTTTTTTTTTTCAATTTCGATATAAATTATTTACTGATTACAGAGGTTTCCATCAAAATGCTACTCTCTAGAGATAAAGGCGTATTCTAAATTGCATAATATGACGTAAGCTGGACTTTAAAGTTCGTTACTTTTGTCCTTCAGGGTTTTATTTGCCAGTTTAAAATTGGATGTCCGAGTTATTTAAAGAGTCGGAACAATGCGTATATATCAGTGGAGTAGAGTTAAAAAACACATGCTTAAGAATAATCGATTGCAAAGGGTATTTTATGCGAAATATAGTAAACAAAATTAAAAAAGTGTTCCTCAGTATTCCACTTCTCAGTATTCCTCACTTTTTGACTGTCACCCTTAAATGGTGTTGAAAAATTCAGTAACTTAAAATGGAAAGCCTTAACAGTTGCAGCATTCAAAAAATATATTTAAAATTTAATACTTAATATTAAGACTCTTATAAAAGCATATTTCAAAGTACCTAATGTTTATTGTTTCCAAAATTTAAAGAGTCAAAATTAAAGTCCAGATAGTTGTGTGATTTCAAATTGAAATCGTTGTAACATTAATAATTTCAGGCTGGAATTTTCAAAATTTGATGCTATTTCCAATTAAAAGCTTTCGAAATTAAACAATTTTGAATTAGACCAGTTCCAAATTGAATAATTAGAGATTAAAAGATTCATAATTAGACAATTTCAAATTTAATTGTTAAAAATGAAAAAAGTCTTGAAAATAGAAAGATTTTATATCGAAACTTTTTTCAAATAACTATTTAAAATTGAATAATATTTTTATATAAACTGCTTTGAAGTTTAACAATTTTAAATTGGAGTACTCAAAATTAAATGATTACAAACTATTTCGAAAGAGTACATTACGAAATCATAATACAAATTTTGGTCACATTTTGGTAAATTTTTCGATTTTTTTTTAAATTATAAATTCTCGATGGCAGTTCTAATAGCAGAATCTCCTACAATGGGGAAAAATTACTTTTTTATTAAAAAATAACGTACAGACCACAAATATTGACTGATTAGGACGCAAAAAATTTGAATAAAGGTCATAAAATTTCAAAGAAAGTTGTCGAGCCTAATTTTTTATTTAGTCTCCTTTTTTCATAAATAAACAGATACGACAAATACAAATTACAATTTTTCTATTTGACGTTTCCAATGTATGTCAATAATAGGAAAATTGTTATAATCTCCGACGTTACATAGATTTACATTACTTAAAGATATTTCAACATTATACAATAAACAAAACAACTTTTTTTTTAGCAAATTATTTGTTGAAAGTGTGTTTTCTATAATTACCAATAATTTTACATTTTTCAACGTTATATTTCAAGAAATTTGGTTGGAAATTATATTTTAATGGAAAAAATCCCTCTAAGATTATTCTTGTCAATATTATAAACAAATTTGATGAACAAATCATTAAAAAATTTTCGATGTCAGCTTTTTTAATTAGAAACCTCATGATAATTTCAGTAAAATTCATAATTTGTTGATAAATCTTATAATTTTAAAAAACAAATGTATTATTCGAGCATTTGTCGACAGAAAAATTAGTTTGTTTTTAATGTCAGTCCTTTCAATTGAAGACATAAAGTTCAAAGAAGACATTAAATTATTCAACTAATTATGAATTTTGCTGAAGTTATCGTGAAGTTCCCAGTTGAAAAGACTGACATCGACGAATCTTAACGTCGACACATGTCCGAATAATTCAATTGTTCAATAAATTAGTTGGAAAAAATATATAATTTATCAACTAATTATGAATTACACCAAAATTGTCACGAAGTTCCCACTTAAAAGGACTGGCATTGAAATGCACTAATTTTTCCGTCGACAAATGCCCAAATAATGAATTCGTTTATTCAGTGTGTTTGAAAAAATTATCAAATTTATCAAAGAAAAGGAATTCAGCGTGAGCTGAATTCCTTTTGTGCGTGAGCGGGAGTCCAGCGCAGTGTTATAAAAGAGAGCGTCGAGATGGGGTTAGAGAGGGGAGAACAGCGGTCTCTACAGTGGTGACTGCTGTTCTTCCATCGCTAACCCCGCCTTAGCTAATCCTACCTCGGCTAACCCCACCTTGGCTTTTATAACACTTTATAACGCTTTTATAACACTGCGCTGTACTCCCACTCACGTAAGCACGTCTGCTTATACCGCGCTCCTGATTTGTTCAGCCTAAATATTTTATAACTTATAAACTGAAACATATGAATTAGTTTAAGAATCACAGTCGAAATGTATAATCGTCGACAAGAATTATATTGTCTTATTTTAAACAGGAATGTGTATCATCATCAGAGATGGTAATTATCGATCCGTTGATAAATCCAATCACACATACTGTGAATAATGGAAATCTACAATATCGATCACAGTTAAATCCTCAAATACAGAAAAATTATTTCGTCATCACAGACTAGATGGAGATATAAATTAAAATTTATTAAATTCAATTTATTCATAAAAAAGATCTTCTCTTTTCACTCCGCTGGGATTCGAACACCAGATCAACTGATTTCCGGTCAGGTGCTCTAACCATTGAGCTACAGAGGGATCAGAGTAAGAATCCATTTTCTGATATACGCTAATTTTAGCAAGGTGTTATATTGTCTTGTCATTAAATAAGAAATATTTTCAAATTGGCAGTCGTGTATGTGTGGATGGTGTGTCGACCGTCGTCTGCACCTAAGTTGCATTTAGAGGTTCTGTTGATAATGTACGCAGTCGGTCGATCATTGTGTTTATTGAAACATAGATATTTAGTGTTAAAAGAACTCAATAATTATAAATTACACGTGAATCAGTGATTATTACGTTTTTATTATTATATAATATACTGGTTGATAGAACTCAGTTGGTAATTATGAGGTTCCAAGTTAATTAATCACTTTAATAATTGATCTTATTTTGTCGGCCAAGGTAATTAATTAATTAATTTCTGATGTTAGCTATTGCTGATTATTGGTCGAATAATATTCTGGAGAAACGATAAAAAATCTGCCACGGCCCGGATTTGAACCATGAACGCCACCGGGACTTCAGCAGATAGTTTCTCGCAGCTCCCTGGCACTAAAAGCGCACACATTTGAATGCCCTGCGCGTTAGTACTTAAATTGCCCGAGCGTAGCGCTGATTACCTATAGGGCCGACTTTCTTGAAAATACATGGCAAAATTGTCAACATTCGAAGTTTTTTTATATTTTCTGGTAGTTTATTAGTCCTTTTTTCGTTTTTTTTTTTTTGCTTAAAATGATCAGTGATAATAATTAATTGAAAAAACACTAAAAATGGTGAAGTGTTTAGCAGTGAACTGTGATTCTGGTTACAAAAAGAAACGGAGTTTGGAGGAGCAAACTCAACGGTTTTTTTATGTGCCAAAAGACAAAGTGTCAATCAAAAAATCGCAAAAAGCAATTTTGACAGATGAGATTAAAGTCAAAGAAGGTCAAGCGGTTTGTGAGAGACATTTTGCAGAGAGTGACATGTACGTTATTGTATGAATTTAATTATCGTATTTATTTTCCTTTGTGTATATACATTGCTTTTTTTTATTATGTACTTCGAAATAAAAATTCCGCCAGAGTTTAAACATGAATTCGTGGCATAAAATTAATAATTAAAAAAAAAAATAATTTAAAGAACTAAATAATAATATCTTTAGCTCCAAAAAATATATTTTCTATTTACAATTTGTAAAATTTCCAAAAATAATGCAAATAATTTGTATATGAGTATCAATGATTCATCATATTCTCTTGGCATACTATTTTATATTGGCAATTATTTAAATTTGAGAACGCGCTATACTTATTTGTGGTAAAAATATTTTTTTTTATTATTGACAAAATTTTAATATTGAATAAATACATTTTAAATAAACTATTTTTTGCAGACTCCGTATGAAAGGAAATTTAACTAATTTGAAGAATTTAACTAATTTAACTAATCTAAAGAAAATATAAACTTTTTTTGTAAATAAAATTACATATTATTACTGTTGTGTTTTACAGAAAGTAATAATTTTTTGAAATGCTTGTTGCATTCATTTTATTTATTGAAATTTTATATTACATATAAGATTTATAAGAATTATCCTTTTTTATTTAAAAATTGCCTTTTTATTAATCTCATATACATACCTCTTGATTATTGCCATTGTTATAATTGCAAAATAATTTGGTAAGTTACTTTATACTGTTTTAGAATGAAATGTTTTAACATTAAATTAGGTACATGAATTTTTACAACGCAAGAAACCTTTTAATTTTAATTTAAAATCGTGACACTAAAGTTCCTAAATTAATTAACTATTTAATTAATAACAATTTTATTGTTATTACTTTGTTTACATTTATTATATTAAATGTATTATCTTGCAAAAATTTTTCGTATTGCTTTCACACATTTAATCACTTACACACTTAATATATTTCACTTTTATCGTTATACGTTTTACACTAGTATATGCCAAAAACATTTAACTTCTTTTTCCCATTAAAAAAACACGAAAAAGCGGTTCAGATTTTTAAAAAACATAAATATTTGCATTTTTGCCATGTATTTTAAAGAAAGTCGGCCCTGTAGGTAATCAGCGCCACGATTTCGCCTGGTGGCCGTGATCCACCTTTGAGCCAACTTTTATAATACAGGCCTACATAAAAGTGCCAGGGGGCTGGTTTCTCGTTTCTCTTATATCCCCAGGATGACGCGGGTCTGCATCTTTGTAACCTGTCAATTTTTAGTGAATAATTCTAGTCTGGAGAAATTCACCGATTCTGAATATAATTTAATAATTGATGTTATTTTGTCGACCAGGGTAATAATTCAATTAATTCCTGAAGTAAGCTTTTGCCGATTACTGGTTAAATAATTTTCTGAAGAAACGAGAAAAAATCTGCCTCGATTCGGATCCGAACCAGGAATTCCACTATTTACGAGTGGAGCGTTAACCAATTACGCCACCGGGGCTTCAAGAGATTTTTTCTCGTTTCTCAAGAAAATTATTTAACTAGTAATCGGCAATAGCTAACATCTGAAATTAATTAATTACCCTTTTTGACAAAATAACATCAATAATTAAATTATATTCAGATTTGGTGAATTTATTCAGACTAGAATCAACCACTAAAATTTCGCAAGTTACAATGATGCAGATCCGCGTCATCCTGTGGATACAGGAGAAACGAGGAATTGTCTGCTGAAGCCCCGGTGGCGTAATTGGTTAACGCTCCACTCGTGAATTGTGGCGTTCCCAGTTCAACTCCGGACCGAGGCTGATTTTTTTTCGTTTCTCCAGAAAATTATTTGACCAGCAATCGGCAATAGCTACCAATAGACATTAATCAGTGAAATAATCACTTGAAATCATTTTCATTATTTTAGAGTGTACTTGTGACTATTCTAACATTTCAAACTTAAATCAGTTATCCTGAAAAGTTTCCGAACTGCAGATAGACTCATACTTGGCACAAATTACATATAGTCTCATTGAGGGCGCTGTCAGCATATACACTAATATTGAATGTAGGCTCTTGAACTCTGCTCTGAAAAAATATTTATGAATATTTTAAGCTATCTCTCGAAGAGATAATTTTCAACATGCCTATTACTTGCTTGCAATAATAAAATGTGGCAGTACAGAACTACCATCCTTCATAAACTACGTTATTAATTTGAGTGGGGGAGGGATTCACGCCAAAAACTACGGTTGGTAAAAAGTTGGGGGAGGGGGTATTCAGTGTAAATAACGTTACGAACTTAGATTACGTTTAGTGCGTTTCTTGATGCTAAATTTTTAAAAAGTTTGTGACTGTTGCGGAAGATGTTCCTGCAACTCTATAATTTTGCTTGAAGCTTATCTTCCTTGGTGAAAAATTCAACAACTTGGATGAAAGTTGTACTGCTTTATTAAAAATTTATCTTTTTGGTTGAAGATTCATTTCTTTGGTGTAAAATTTAACTGCAGTAGAACTTGGAATTAAGAACGGTTTCGGACATGCCCTGGATTGCCGTTGATCCTATTTTCAGACTGTCCAAACGTAAACGAGCAAGGGCGCGTTGCTGGATTTACATGAATGACGTAACTTGATGCAACTAACGCGCGGAGAGCGCGGAGCCGCTGTTTGTTTGTCACGGTTCCACTTCCCTTGTTCCGCACATCACGAAACTGCCGCGGCATCAATTCTCGAAAATGCGTAAATCTGGACTGCTTCAATCCAAGTTCTAGTGTATTTCGTTGAAAATTCGATTCGTTCTTAGTTAAAATTAACTTTCTTCAACTGAAAATTCAACTATTACATTTGTAATTGAAAATTGGTCTCTTTTATTTGAAAAATTTAAATATTTGTTCAGAAAATTGCCTATTTCAGTTGCAAGTTCATGTATTCTGTTGAAAATTCGTGTTTTTTTAGTAAAACATTAAGCTTCACAGTCAAAGATTCATCTTTTTCGTTGAAAAATCATCTCTTTAATTTAAACATTAACTATTTTGTTAAATATTTGTATTTTTACATTCTCATCCTGATGAGAAGTTATTATTTTTATGTCAAATATGACGGTGTTCATCAAATCTCTACGTTTCAAGACCCCCCGTAAAAAGGAAGAACGACTCCGTTAGCCAGCTATTTTGGACGAAAATTCAAAAAGTTAGAGCATTTTCAAAATTTTCTTTAATACTCATTCATCATTCACATCAGAGTTCTAGCATTTGCAAAATTCAAAAAAACAAACGATCATGAAAATTGTAAGCCAAACAACGCACGAAATGGAAAAAGTCCAGAAAAGAAACATGTTCCTTTTTGAAAGCTACACAAGGTTGTCATCACCGCTTTTCGAATTTCCTTGAAAAATCAAAAATTCACATTTTCATCGCACCAAACATAATGAAAAAAACACAAATTCCATTTTGCGGTCAAACTATGCAAGATACGAAAATATATGAAATTACAAAAATTATGCACCCAAAAAAGATACACGAATTCGTTATTAATCATTTTTTGATTTTGAGCGTAGTTTTGGTTTTATTTGTAAGAAACATTAGAAATTAGAAAACTAAAATTTTGGAAAAACGAGGGAAACGTGAAAAAAATAAGTAGGCAGAAGTAGTTCATTCAAAAAAGAGCTACAGATTTGTTGATGATAATTTTTTTATCACACGCGTAGTTGTTGTTTGAATCGTGAAAAATGACATTGGAAAAAAAAGATTATATTTTTGGAAAAAGAGATAAGGTAGAATAAAATGTTCAATAACAAAATTGTTCTTAAATTAGATCTTAAAATTTGCTTTCAACCTTTTTTTCTCGCGAGACACGTGATGAGAATGTGTTTGTAAATGCCGAAGGAGCTTTAACGAAAGAGAACTCACAATCACTCAATTTCAGTTGTCGACGGTTTGATCTTAAATTTCAAAAGTCCTACGCAAAAATGTAGAGGAAGTACAATGACCGAGCGCGTAGCGCGAGTTTAATACATTGTCCAGTACAAAGCGCGAGACCCAACAGGTACGCGCTCTAGGCGCGCTAAAACTTGCGAGCTAAGTCAGCCCGCGCGCAACGAGCGATGCGAATGTTTCATATTTTTTTATCGCATTCAAAATAGTGAATAGTAGTTTTTCTTTGGAATATCAAGTATTAAAGGCTGAAAATTCAAATTATGGTGAAAAATTAACTTTTTTGTTCAATTTAACTGAATGAAAATTCATTTTGAAACTGAAAATGTAACTATTCATTTTTTGCTTGAAAACTTATATTTTTGCCTGGAAACTCATATTTTTTAGTTGAAAATTGAACTATTTTTGTAGAAAATTCAAACATTTTGTCAGACATTGAACTATTTGTTTGAAAAATCAATTAGTTAGTGGAAAATTCAACTTTTTGGATAGAAAATTGATCTTCTCTTTTGATTTTGGCAATGATTCGTTCTTTCTATTCAATTTAACTGGTAGAAAATTCGCTTCTTTTGTTGACAATGTAACTATTCCATTTCTGGTTAAATTTTTCTTTAAATTCATTTGTTTAGTGAAATATTCAACTATTTTTTAAAAAATACAACTACTTGATTTGAAATTAAACTATCTATTTGAAAAATTAACTATTTGGTAAAAAATTCAATTTGTTGTTTTTCATTGTTTTTGGTGAAAAATTCCATCTGTTTTGTGCGAAATCAATGTATTTGATTGAAAAGTCGTCTTTTCGAGAAAAGAATTGATAATCTTTTTTGAAAAATCATCATTCTGGTTGAGCATTCAACTATTTTGTTGGAAAATTTGTTATTTTTCTTCCTTGTTGAAAATTTTTTTCAACTGAAAATGTAACTATTCCAGTTTTGGTTGAAAACTTATATTTTTTAGTTGAAAATTCAATTATTTGTTCGAAAATGGACCTCTCTTGATCAAAAATTACATTTTTGGTAAAAATTAATTTAATTAATTAAATAATTTTTGTTCAAAATCCAACTATTTCGTTCAAAATTTAATTATTGGGTTGAATATTTGACTATTTTTTCAAAGCCTTCGTTTTGGTCGAAAATTCTACTCACTATAGCAAAAAAAACGATGAATAAACGTGAAATTCGTGTATAGCCAACACCTTTGTTACTTCTGGGGTAGGGGGAAGCTACAGTTGTCATCGAGGGTTATAACTTCTAAAGCACATCACCTTTTTGCAACAAAAAACCTCCCAAAACACTTCAAATGGGAAGCACGCACTTTTGCGTATAGCGCATAATGCATGACGCAGTTTTATAACCAGATATACGAAAAAGTTCTTTAACAAAAAATAACTTACTTTTATAAATATCAGATTAACTGTCCACGAAAAACACAGTTTTTACAATTCTCACATCAACGCTTGACAGTTTGAGATTACAAGACACTGCAGTGGGACTCCAATGCTTGAAGTCGATCGAACCTTCCTTTTTACCATGTGAATCATACTTTTCTTTTCTTCTTTTTTTTCTTTGTCGAATACTACTGTTGGGTAGCTACGACAGCGCCACTAATTTGGAACTATTCAGAAGAAATGTAAATTCTAATTCAATTTTCACAAGAAATCTTATAGTGAATAATTAATTTTGAACCATCGTATAACATTTTTGATTAAAATGAATTGATATTTACTGCTCTTTTTCATTAACATTGCTCTTATAACTTCGAGATACTACTTCGTGATATACATTCGCGTGGTAGATGGCGCTGTTTTCAAGGTCAAAGACAGGCTCATTCGATCGCACGAAATATTCCGATACGCGAGCTCGCCATCGTGTTTATTCGCTATATAAACACTTGAGTTTCCTGCTTCGAGTGAACTAACGCAACGTCATGATGCAGTTACACAGGTAGGCCTTTAGGGTACAGCGGTTTACCTCAACGCTCCTGTTGACTGAAGTAAAAAAATATCCCAAAATTGGTAAAGTAGTTTATGGATGACGTCTGATCCATAAAATGAGAATTTTTCAGGGGAGTGAACAAAAGTTATGTAAAATTCAAATCAACATTAAAGATGAAACAAAAGTCGACTCCCAGGCTGAATTTTGCTTAATTGAGGCCAAAAAAGTTGGATTAGAAAAATTTATGCAATTTTGAGGAAACAGATGTGGCAGTTGACAATCTCAAATTGACGGTATTGCAGTGTGCAATAGTAATTCCAAGAAATATCGGCGCTAAAAGGAAAAAAAATTCACTACTACGGTATTTGATTTTTGAAAGAAATGATCACGCAATAAACCCATTTCCGGAAAAATGTTGGTTATCTATCATCGCCTTCATGATTTATACATAAACTAATTTTGTATTTTATTCAACAGTCATGGAACACGCAGACCTAATTGGTAGGATGATGTACGTGGAGTCGCTGACGATGCCGGAGAGGTTAGAGCTCGCTCGTCAACAGCGTCGTCAACAGCTCGAAGTTTGGCGAATTCGCGAAAAAGAATGGCTCCGCCACCAGACTCAGCCGAGGCCTCGACACACGAGTCACAAACGACACATCTGTTTCAAAGATAGTGACTTATTACTAGAAGCTACAGCAAGAAATGATATAGAGGAGGGTAAGAGTCAACACAACAAAAAGTTACCTATTTTTTTTTTTAAGAATCAAAAGACTTCTGATTTTAAAGCAATGGTAATCTTTACAGTTCGGAGGCTCTTAAATAAAGGAGTAAATCCAGACTCGACTAGCGAAGATGGTTTGACAGCGCTTCATCAATGCTGCATAGACGACAACAAAAATATGATGAAACTTCTGGTAGAGTCCTCGGCTGCTAACATAAATGCCGAAGATAGTGAAAAATGGACACCTCTGCATATAGCTGCAAGTTGCGGATACCTTGATCTCGTAAAGTATCTCATCTCTGTAGGAGCTAATCTTTTGGCAGTTAATACTGATGGAAACATGCCTTATGATATCTGCATAGATCAGGAGACCTTGCACTATATAGGAGGTAAATCGGGCTTCCTATTTGGAAACCAGTTTCTAGCATTATGAGACTTTTTTATCCTATTTAATAATATACTTTTCTTTAACATTCTAGAAGAAATGGTGAAAATAGGAGTCACACAAAAACTTATAGACGATACAAGGGGTTCGACAGAAAAACAAATGTTGTTGGATCTAAAGAAAATAGCATCGGGTGGAGGTAATTTAGAATTCAAGGATCACCAGGGTGCCGCACCTGTATGTACTTCTTCATTTCCATTTATAAATTGAAGTTTTCACCATAGTCTCGATTAAACTTCTATAATTTTTGTAGATTCACATAGCAGCAGCCAATGGTTACTTGAGTATTGTCAAATTTCTTCTTCACCAGAAGGTTTCCATAGACATAGAAGATAACGACAAATGGCAACCTGTTCACGCAGCCGCTTGCTGGGGTCATGTGAGTTTAATAAAAAAATTTACTGTTCATATAAAGCGTATCTGAATTCCCTTTTCCATTTCAGTTTGAAGTTCTAGAAATGTTGGTACAGAATGGAGCCGACCTGAACGCTAAGAACAAAAATGGACAGATGCCTGCGGGTAAAATTTCATTTAATTTTAAGTATTCAGAATTTTCCTTTAGCTCCTGGAATATAACTACAACTTTGTTTGCAGATCTTTGCGAAAATCCTGAATTCCGGGAACGAATAATACAATTGAAAAGGGAGCAGGAGAGCAAACGACTCCTTAAAGCACAAGGCCGAAGAATACGAAGACCTCAGAGTATAAGTGCCCACATGCAAAGCGTTCAGCGGACATCTATCAGGGATAAAATTTTAACTACTAACAAAGATGCTCAAGAAGCTCAACTAAGAATACTAGCTCAACAGGTAATATTATCTTTAGTCAACATTTCTTTTACTTTCAATTCCTTCTTTGGCTATCTCTTCTTTGCTCCTTCTTCATTTCCTACTTGTTATATTCTGTTCCGCAGACAAACGTGTCATCCACACCACCGACTGAATCTAACGGTGGAATGACAGAAGGTGCAGGTGACTCCTTTCTACCTATGGATGTCGATAAAAATTCAGGTACATTCATAGGATTTATTTGCTTGCATTGATAGTTGTTAATTACGTTTCCCTAATATTTTCAGCTTTCTGAAAAATTTAAAGTAGCCAAATCTTTCTGATTTCGGTGAAATAGTTTTTTGAATGGAAAGAATCTTTTTGATTTGACACCCCATCTGAACACATTTCGGGCATGGCTTCAATAGCCTCCAGTGGTAAGTTCAGACCGTTCAAAAGTCAACAGTCAGGGCTGTGTAAACCATTTTCTAATCCTGATGAGCTCCACTCTCAGCCCGAAACCGCCGCGGCAACAATTCTCAGAAGCAGTGAATTCGGACTCATTCAATACATGTTTCAGTGTACTATGAAGCTTTTCAACAGATCATTTGATTTTTAAGGCCAAAACTTGATCGAACTGAATAATGTCACGTTTTTCCCCTTTATTTCAGTAAATAATCAAAATTATTTTGAAACTGCAAATGAAAGTTGTAGATCATTCAAAAATACACCAATTATGTAATATACATTTTTTTTCTTGAAACCACTATTTTTCGAGAAAAGAAGGAAGACTTTTGGTCAAAATTGTAGAATTGCTTCAAATAGGACTTGCGGCATTCCTGTGATTACTGATTTTAGAAAAACCTGTTTAGATCACGCCAAGGTACCCCTGTGACTGGCCACGGAAATAATTCAAGTCCTACCCCTACCCCTTTTCAATGTCTCATAGGGAGAGGCACTCATATCACTGGCCACAGAAATAATTTAAGTCACACCCCTACCCCCTTCCAAGGTCTCCTGGGGACGGGAAGGCACACCTGTTATTGATCACACAAATAATTTGATGTTATAATCATACCCTTTCCTAATGTTTCGTGGGGTGGGGGGTGCGAGAAGGCACCACTGTGACAGGTCACAGAAATAATGTAATTCACACCCCTACCCCTTTCCAGTATCCGTAAGGGGCGGGAAGGCACTCCTAATAATTAAGGTCACTCTTCTACCCCTTCCTAATGTCGTGGGGGGGGGGTGAAAAGGCAACCCTCAAGCTGACCACAGAAATAATTTGAGTCATACTCCTACCCCCGTCCAAAGTCTCCCTGGGGGTATACAGTAAATCATGGATTTAGTGTCGGTTTTGGGACTGACGATGGCCATAAAGCCAGGGTCTCCGAACCTTTTTCGGTGGATTTTACTGTGCGTTTGTCTAATACGAAGACAAGGGTAAAATAAATATATAACGGAAATAAGGAAGAAAGTTTGCTGATATACACGTTAAAATAAATTTGTTGCTTGCTTACGTACTTTAAACATTTGCAACAAAACACCTCCCAAAAGACTTCAAGTGGGAAGCGAAAAAGTTTTTTAACAGAAAATAACTTACTTTTATAAATATTAGATTAACTGTCCTCGAGAATCAAAGTTTTTACAATTCTCACATCAACGTTTGACAGTTTGAGATTACAAAACACTGCAGTGGGACTCCGATGCTTGAAGTTGATCGAACCTTTCTTTCTACAATGTGACATGGACAGATTCGATCTGATTGTGTTCCAATGACAGGTCAAACTTTTCTTTTCTTCTTTGTTTTCTTTGTCAAATACTACTGTTGGGTATCTACGACAGCGCTACCAATTTGGAACTATTCAGAAGAAATTTGAATTTGAATTAAATATTAATAAGAAATATTATCGTAAATGATTAATTTTAAACCATAGTATAACATTTTTGATTAAAATGAATTGATATTCACTGCTCTTTTTTATTAACACTGCCGATCTGCATAATCCGATCGGCTTCAGTTGGCTTAAGGGCCCTGGAAATCGAGTGTAAATCGTAGATAATAGATTCAGGCCAAACGGCGAAGCCATTTTGTCTGATTTTTTGTGTACATGATCTAAAGGGTATATAGACTGTCGGTACAGCTCGCTTTTTTGGGAAAAAAATCTATTTTTCATGCAACAATGAAAATAAAAAAAATTACTTTTTTGTGGTACAGTGTTCTACTATTAAGCAAAACATGTAGCAGGTAAAGCAGTTAGCGTGCTAAGAATTCTTTTGCGTGACCCTAGCGGAGGAGGGAGAAACTACTATACATTCAGGGACGAACACATCGTATAAGAAAACTAGGGGCCCCTACCCAAAGGAGTGGGTAAATTCCCAAAAGGTTTGTTGGGTGGCAAACTTACGGCGAAAGAAGTACCTTCTGTTCATTAAATGACAATATACAAGCTTTCTATATAAACGGCAGATTACACAAACGTGTAACATATCGATAATATTTGTCGCCCAATTTCCTCCGAAAATACCAGATTGATTCGCATTCGACACAAACTGTGCACGTTTGCACAACTCAGGGGCTGTCGCTGCAATAACCGGTTACAGAAGTGTGAAGCACGTGTAGTTGTTGAAATAAAAAGCAAATTCTGCTACTTTTTTCTACAAAATGGCCTCCTTTCAGCTAATTTGACTGTTCTCTATGTACGCAGTTGTACGTGATTTTCGTGTTCTTTTTAAATGTTTCTGAAAATGTAATGAAATCGGTGCGATATTTGTGAAATCATTCTATTCTTTTGAAATCATTTACATATTTTTCTGTCGACAATGGTCTGATTAATACATTCGTTCATTACCTTTGTTTGAAAAAATCATACAATATGTATCAACTCATTATGAATGTTGTTGAAATTGTTATGTAATTCCTAAATGAAAGGACTGCCATTGAAAAAACTAATTTTTCTGCCGACAAATGCCCTTGTAATAAATTCGTTTAAAAAATCATACGATTAACCGAAAAAGTAGGAATTTTGCTGAAATTATCAGAAAGTTCTTAATGTATTATAAGGGCATTTGACGGCAGAAAAAAATTTTTTTTTTCAATGGCAGTCCTTTCATTTAGGAATTACATGACAATTTCGACAACATTCATAATTAGTTGATGCATTGTATGATTTTTTTAAATCAAAGGTAATAAAGAAATGTATTAATCAGACATTTGTCGACAGAAAAATTCGTTTTTTTTTCGACGTCAAATTTTTTAATTAGGAACTTCATGATAATTTCAGCAATTTACAATGAATACAACAGATTTCCGGAAGATGTAAAAAATATTTCTACAATTTCATAAATATTTCGTAATGATTGTAAAACAATTAAAAAATTTCAAACATGTCAAAAAGGGTACAGTCCACTACATTTCAGAGATTTCAAAACATTGCAAAGATATCAAACGATTTCACATATGTAAATGATTTCAAACGAATACGAATGATTTTACAAATATCGCACCGATTTCATAACATTTTCAGAAACATTTAAAAAGAACACGAAAATCACGTACAACTGCGTACATAGAGTACAGTCAAATAAGCTGAAAGCAGGCCATTTTGTAGAAAAAAGTAGCAGAATTTGCTTTTTATTTCAACAACTACACGTGCTTCACACTTCTATAACCGGTTATTGCAGCGACAGCCCCTGAGTTGTGCAAACATGCACAGTTTGTGTCAAATGCGAATCAATCTGGTATTTTCGGAGGAAATTGGACGACAAATATTATCGATATGTTACACGTTTGTGTAATCTGCCGTTTATATAGAAAGCTTGTATATTGTCATTTAATGTACAAAAGGTACTTCTTTCGCCGTAAGTTTGCCACCCAACAAACCTTTTGGGAATTTACCCACTCCTTTGGGTAGGGGCCCCTCTAGTTTTCGTATACGATGTGTTCGTCCCTGAATGTATAGTACACGGAAAAAATAAGTTGTCGAAACTTCACTTGATTAGTGAACCATTCTAGGATAGGCCACTTTTTTTTAGAATCTCGTATAATTTTGATTAAAGAACCGCAGACTTCATCGAAAAAGTGAAAAAAGTCATCGAATTATTGGAAGACAATCTAGGAACATCAGTTTTCGAATTTTTACTCAGCAGATTTTGACAAACTTCAAGGCAAACATTCAATTGTTCATAAAAAGTCCTCCAGATTCGAAACGATTTGGAATACAATAACTCTAGCACAGAAACGAATAACTGATTTATAAGTTGTCGAAGAATTCGTTGACTGTCTTCTACATATCTATATATTCGCAAAGTACAGTCACATTGGATGCTCAGGTGAAGTGGTATAAGTATCAGTCTGAATGGAGTCGCGGTCACCGGTAATGAACAAATGAGCGCGGATTTAAATTTGACTTTTCACTGACATTTGTGCAAAATATTCAATGTGTTAAGTTAGCCGTGGGGTCTAGTGGTTAGGGATAAGTTGTGTTCGATAGGTGTTAGGTAGTTCGAATCCCGCCGCAAAATTTCTTTTGATTTTTCATAGGTTTGCGTGTATCTGTAAAAATAAATATAACTTAAGCGTGAGTCTATGTGAATAACAATATAGTAAATATAACCGCGAAATATATATTTTTTTAACTTGGCTATACTGTTTTCTAAAAACTCGTTAGGAGTCATCGAAAGTTTCATTGACTGGCTTCGAAGCATTAGTGTATAAGTGTTTCAAGAACTCTATTCCTCTGGTCTTCACATTTTCATTGAAATTATCTTGTACTTTCGACAACTCTTTCTACTTTTTAAACATTTATCAATCAAGGTTTGTAAGACGATTCTTCCAATTTATGACATACGTTTAACCCTATCCTAGAGTGGTTGACTCACTCATTCAAAATTTCAACAACTAATTTTTTCCGTGTAGTTTCTCCCTCCTCCGCTAGGGTCGCGCAAAACAATTCTTAGCACGCTAACTGCTTTACCTGCTACATGTTTTGCTTAATAGTAGAACACTGTACCACAAAAAAGTAATTTTTCTTATTTTCATTGTTACATTAAAAATAGATTTTTTCCGAAAAAAGCGAGCTGTACCGACAGTCTATATACCCTTTAGATCATTTACACAAAAAATCAGACAAAATGGCTTCGCCGTTTAGCCTGAATCCATTATCTACGATTTACACTCGATTTCCAGGGCCCTTAAGGCATCGGCCTCCCACTGCTGGTCGACGCGAGCTCGCCATAGTGTTTATTCGCTATATGAACGCTTGTGCTTTCCGCTTCGAGTGAACTAACGCAACGTCATGATGCAGTTACACAGGTAGGCGGTTAGGGTACAGGGCCTTACCACAACGCTCCTGTTTTGTCACGCCTAAGTGAGCACAGCACATACCCCGCAGCTCTTCTAACCCATACCCGTGGTGCGGCGTCAATTCTCAGAAACCCTAAATCCAGGATAAGTGAATCCAATATCGACTGTAATTAAATTCCCACCTATATCCTTTTGTAGTATATCGTGGGAGGGAGGGGGGGGGGGGGTCCCCGTAAACCATAAGCTAAAAATATTATATTTTCTCTCGATATTTCTATTTGAAATTCAGCGACGAGCAAAGAACGCTGCTGAAGACAAGAGTGCACTTCAACGCGTTCAAACACGTGATAGTTACGTCACTCACTCACCACGCTCTTCGCACTCGCTTTCGCACTGAGCTTTCAGTCGAGTTGGTTCAGGTGCTGAACAGAGGCAGAGACGTTGATAGGGAAGAACGAAAACCATGGACTATAGGGCGGGAAATCTTACTTTTCTCATAAAATAATGATTGTATTTAAAAAAAAACGTATTGAACATCAAAGACCTATTTTTTATGGTCTACAGCTTTCATTTGAAATTTTGTTAGCAACAATTTTCAAGGTAGAAGCGAAACAACGTCAAAACTAGTTTTTTGGGTTTTTGACCCTGAAAATTAAATTTGGGCCTATTTTCACTATCATATTCGTAATCAGCGTGTCAAAATACATCGGTATGGTGAATTTCAAATTAATCTTAGATCCTTTTCGAAACCTCAACCATTTTGTAAAATTATTGTCCTTTCACGTGGTATTTTCAGCTTTTTTTTCTTAGACTTCATTCTCATCGTACCTTATATTTCAACATCTAATACCAGCGACGGACATTGTAAATGTTACTAAGATCCCTCTCCGACAATGATCATACTTTTCAATCAATGTTAACATTACTTAGAGATTATTTATATATTTTTATTATATAATTCAGTAGAGGACATGCAATGAGCCCTTTCGTACTTAGTTTAATTTTGACCGACGCACTACACTTTTTGAATTTCACAGAGTGTTGCCCAAGTACCCAATGCGGACATAATAGTTATTCAACTGTATTATTGTTTTTTAAACGTAGAGTGAACCAAATTTAAACTTGAGACAGGTGACATCATATAAATATCTTCATTAGTTTGCAGTTATCGTGAATTTATCACAAATGAAAATTCAAACTTTAATTTTTAAACCGTTTAAATATAAAAACTATAAACTCCAAGTAATTCCAACATAAACCCTTGAATAAAATTAATATTTTGATTTTTAGCTCATCGAACAAACGAAACAAACCCATGGGTCTTGCCAGTGGTACGTAAAGTAGAGAAACGCTTAGCAGAAGACGAGTTTCAAAATCGTGGATATTTGCCAATCTTGGATCAGGATGCGTTTTGTGAAGCTGCGACTAGCATGTTGTTGGGCGACAAATCAGCTACAATTTCACAAGGTCGTGCTTTCGGAATTCAAACATTTTGTGACACTACAACTCTGAGAGTAGCAGCAGAGTTTCTATCACATAAACGTCAATATGATACCTTCTACTGCAGCACACCATCCTTGGGTTTGTAAAATAACAAATCAAATATAAAATAACTTTGTAAATTCCAGTTATTAAATTATGAAATGGCAACACCTGAAAATTAAAAAATATTCAACAATTGCAGAAAGTCACAAAGTGATATTCACCAGTGGAGGATTCAAGAAATGTTTTAACTATCGTTACTGGAGCCCGGAAACTCAAGGATTAGATTTAGATGGCATGTTGGAAGATTTAAAAAATGCACCACAGAATGCTGTAATAATTTTGCATGCTTGTGGTCACAATCCTACTGGTTGTGATCCGAATGTAGATCAATGGGCGAAAATAGCAGATGTTATACAGGAGAAGCGTCTATACCCACTTTTCTACAGCGCCTACCAAGTACGTGAATCTCCTTTCATGAAACAAAGTTAAAAAAGCTTAAATCAAATGAAAATTTCAGTTTTAAATAAAAATTTCAGGGCCTAGCTAGCGGCGATTTTGCGCGAGATGCTTTAGGTGTCCGCTTGTTTGCAGAGAGAGGCTTAGACTTCATCTGCACTCAGAGCTTTGCGAACAACTTCGGATTTTACAATGAACAAGTGGGGAACATGGTTATCGTACTAAACAATAAAAACGAAATTCTTAACGTAAAGTCTCAAATATCTATGATCATCCGAGGTATGTACGGCAGTCCACCGAAACATGGAGCTCGTATCGTGGCCACTATACTGCAAGATACGCACCTTTTCGAAGAATGGTATTTAATTTTCTATTATTATCATACCATTAGGTATGATTTTCTATTATTACCATATACCCTTCCGGTGTAAGCGAGACTTAGCCGGTTTAGCCTCGTTATACTGTCGAGGATCAAGGAGTTCATATGATAGAAGAGAGAAAGGGAAGTGTTTAAAATCCTTTGAAAATGTCAAAATGTCTTAAATCTTGTACATTTTCTAAAAATCTTTGAAATTTCTTATTTCGTCAAAATCTCTCAAATCTAAAGATTCGTTATTAATATTTTGATCGACGATTATTATTAGTTAGTGCTTGAGTTTAATCGTAATTCGACATTTTTCTTCAGGAAAGCTGACCTTCTCAAGATGTCAAACACATTAAAAAAGATAAGATCCGGTCTTTACCATAAAATGATCAGATTGGAAACTCCCGGAGATTGGGAATTTATAGTAAATCAAAAAGGGATCTTCGCTCACCTCGGACTCAACGGTAAATAATGAACGAACCAAAATCGCTTGGGTTCTTCAAACTACAATTCAAATTTTCAACAACAAAAAAATTTTTTTTCCAGAGACACAAGTGACTGATTTATACAAAAAATACGGTATCAAATTGTTGCGAAGTGGAACCATACACCTGTGCAAACTTTACACATATTATTTGGATCCTGTAGCGGAAGCGATCGACAAAGTAGTAAGAAAAGTCTATAAATTGTAGAGGAATTGCTTGTTAGTTCTTCAGCATATGCTCGGAGGTACTTGCTCAAAACCTGCCTCTAATTCTTGGAAGATTGTTTCAAAATGGCTACAGTACCATTCATCACATCCTTTAGTGATAAACAATTATGTGATTTAGAATCTATATCACATAATTGTTTATCACTAAATTTATATTATTATTATATTATAATTATAGATGCGTCTCAATTGAAATATAGGTTAAAAAAAGAATCTCCTTGCAAATCAGGATAGAATCAAATTCTAAACAAAATGCTGCCAATAATTAAAAGGACGTTCCAACTGATGAATAGGATAATTATTTTAAAATGTTAATGTTTGTAATGTCTACTTTGTAAAAAATTAATTTAACTTTATAGGAATTTAATTGAGTACAATAAAATTGTGTTACGTTGAGATCAGAGTTTTGGACTTTTTATTGATTGCCCTGAATTATTCTAAGAAAAATATAGACATTACGTGCAGGTTGTATTGTTTATAGAATATAATTACAATTGAACCATAAAGTTCTTATTTACATATCGCGTATTCGTATTTACACAAAGGCGCTTGTCAGAGTACTTAATACATCATTATGAGGACTAGGAAACTTTCTTTTTGTTCCGAAGTATAATATAACTGAAACTGGGAATTTTTTCAGATTTTATTTCAAGCAAACAATGCGAAAAAAACTGAAATGTAGGGTTTTCAAAAACCAAATTTTTTGAACCATTTTTTTCTACAAAATAGAACCAAAAGTTAACTCTAAAGAAGGTAATTCAAGTTTTTCATTGTATTTATTTTTGGGAAAATATCCATTACGAATCAATTTAAGTCGATTTTGATGTTACTAAATTAATTTGTAGTTCATGCGAGATTTTCCAAAAGCAGTTTGACCAGTCATATGACCGGTTTTTTTTGTGTGAAATTCCGTCTAAAAACTCTTACAAACTATTGCAATAATTAAAAAATTGGAATAACGTTTTGAGTGTTTACGGATATTCGTATTTTTCAACAATTATTAGTTTATTAGTTTTTTCTGTGTTGCTACGACAATATGGAAATAAATTCATTTGAATGTAATAAATGAGTAAATAATAAATAAAATACACTATATTACATTAAATCACAAGCGCTGTAAATTCCTAGTTTTCAGGTAAAAATATTGCATTTTCAACAGAAGATATGAATTTTTAACCAAGTAGTTGAACAAATTCTTCAATGAAAAAATTAATTTGTAACATAGCGTCAACAACAGAGTCAACTTTTAACCAAATAGTTGAATTTTCAACAACACAAATTTTCAAAATAAAATATTTTAATTCTTAACCAAAAACGTGAATTTACAACTGAAATTAAATTTTCTATTTAAAAAAATGTATTAACAAGAAAATAGGTTGATTTTCAACACAAAGAGAGGAATTCCAAAACCAACATAAAAATATGAATTTCCAACAAAAAAGTTAATTTTCAACCAAATAGTTGAATTTAAAAAGCGAAAAGGATGTCTTTCACGAAATTGTTAGATTTTCAAGTCAAAAAGAAGAATTTTCTCCACCATACATGAATTCTCAACTAAAACATATAAATGTTCGACCAAAAATGGAATATATATAGTTACATTTTCAGCTGAAAATTTTAATTTTATATAAAAAGAAAATTCAGCAAAATAGATAGATTTTCTACCAAATACTTAAATTTTAAATTAAAAAGATCAATTTTGAATCAATCAGATGTATATTCAATTAAAAAATATAAATTGACAACCAAAAATTAAATATTTCAATTTGCAGTCCAAAAAAAAGAATTTTTTTACAAAAAAAAAAATTCAACAAAATAGTTATGTTTCCAACCAAAGTAATAATTTTTTATATTAAAATATCAATCTTCGACTAAAATAGATCAATTTTTAACCAAAAAGATGAATTTCTAACCAGGAAGATTAATTTCCTACCAAAAAGTACGATTTTCCAAATATAAAAGATCAATTTTCAACAAAATATTGAATATTTAAATTTGAAATAAAAAAACTTAATTTTCTAACAGACCAATCAAATAATTTTGGACAAAGTGATAGAATCTTCGACGAAGCATTTGTATTTTTAACCAAAGAAGATTAATTTTCAAAAAATGAAGGGCATTTTTAAAGAAGAAAATATTTTCAGTAAAAGAAGAAAAGTAAAACCAAATTGTTAAATTTTTAAGTCGGAAAAACAAGTTTTCTACAGAAAAGTTCGATTTCAAAAACAAAAATATGAATTTTTTAAATGTTCAACCTTATAATAAAATTTTCGGCCGCAAAAGATAAATTCTTAGATAAAAATATAATAGTAGGCTGTTCAATAAAAAAATCACTTTCAACCAAAAATAGTTTAAGTTTCTTATTATGTTCTATTAATTCATTTCACATTTCAGTGAGAAAATGTGAAAAAGTTTTCAAATAAAAATAAATTACGTTTGTAATACGTAATACATTCGTAAAACTAGAAATTTTACTGAGAAAATTCAGTTAATTATTAACTAAAAACTTTTTTCTTCAGACTACACCCTGTTTTATTTCAGTTGTTTTCTCATGTGTTGTACGTTTTCTCATGTTATCATTATTCAAATAATCATAAAGTTTTACTTTTCACAAAAAAATAAAATAAAATATTTTTTGCATTAAATTCGTTCGTGTAGGATCATTTACATTAAAAAGGTTTAAGAAGTATATAATTATGAATTCGGATAGTGCGCGCGCATTTATCAATATATACTAATTGAATCAGTACATTTTCACTAATTATCAGTGACTGTATTCTAGCTACAGCAACCAGTAGAATTCAACTGACAATCAATTATATTTTCATTAATTCCAATTTAGACAGACATTGAATTATTTTGCTTTATGAATGCATAGGAAAAATTCGTATAAATTTTCCGGTATTTTGTACAGTTATTGATTTCCTACATTTTAGTGTTTTGAAAATGGTTTAAAACTCCTTGGTACTTTACGCGAAAAAATAACAGAATATGCAATGCTTTTTACTAGATTGGATTACAATTTACAAGTTTCGGAATGACTTTCTTTGCATTGCTTAACTTCAGTTCAACAAATAAGTGACTTTTTATTATTCAAGATCAATAAACGTTGTATGGTATCAGAAGCATCAAAATGATATGAATCGCGGAAAAGGAAAACAATTACACGTTGTCCTGGTGATCAATATGGAGGACGCAACAGCATAAAAATTTTTCGCACATGTTTGCATCTGACATGGAAAAAAATCACAAACAAATTTTGCAACAACGTTTCTTTGAACCCGATCGTAGCTAACAATTATTCGAATTTTCACATTTTGTTTTCTCATTCAGTTAAAGGATCCATAGAGAATACGAAATTTATCTGATACGTTTTTTCGTATCCTGAATAATTCATGCAAGGAATGAAAAATTGAGTTGAAAAAAAATCTTTGAAGATTAACTAAGATTGCAAATATTAACTGATTTTTATAAATCTTTCTTGATTTTCTCAATAATATAACCAAGCAAATCCGTATTGTTCCAATTCAATTTATTGATATTTTAACCTTTTATTTTTCTCAACCGGTTCTAATATTTCAACAATGGGAAGTTCTTGCGGTTGCTTTCTTTAGATTACTGCATAATCAATTAATTTGTTATTTCTTGCATAAATTTTGTATTCTCTATGCATCCATTATAACAGAATAAGAAAACAAGATGTGCAGATTTTAATAATTGTCAGCTACAATCAGGTTCGAAAAAACTTTGTTGCAAAACATGTTTGTGCTTTTTTATATAAACTATGGGTCAGATACAAAAATTGGCAGCAGAAATCATATGCGTGTTACCGTAATCTTAATACTTTTGAAGACAAACCTTTTTTGCGTTTTTTGCCAAAACTATCAGTCAGACAAAAAATAGCTTGGGTTACAAATTGTGGATTTAAATGACAACTAATAGTTAAAAAAACAATTCAGTTGAAATGTCGATAATTTTAAGAGATACCGCATGATTTATGACAAAATGTTTAATTGACAATATCTGGATAACGACCATGAATTCGCGAAAGTACCTCATACCGTTGGATTCAGGAGACTATTCTCTCTCTCCCTCTGATATTAAAAATTCATGACCCATATATATTCTATACTTGAGCCGCAAGTTTTTTAAAGTTTCTATATTCTATTACGAATTTCTATGTTATATTTGAAATGTGGTAAGGCAAATGTAGCTAACTGGCAAAATGGCGATTGTGCAGGAGAGCGAAAAAACATGATGTAAAATCGAAATCGCAATTGAAAAAGAAGAAAAAAATATGCTTCTGAGCTGATTTATTGTTTTATCGATACCAAAAAAGTTTGATTAAAAAGAAGTTTCCAGTTAAGAGAAAATATTGTCCGCGGGTGATCATGTTGGGTTGACACTTTTTTACCCTGTCCGAATCAAATTGAGGCAAAGGTAAGAAATGAAATATTCAATTGAAAAAAAAAAAAACTAATCATTCATCCCGAAAGTGTTGAGTTGCTGCAAACAAGAAAAAAAGTTTGATAAAATTTGATTTGAGAAAATCATTAAATTCCGAGAAAATCAATTTTCAATGAGTTAATTGCACCATGAAGATATTGAAACATATGTCCTGTAAAAAGGAGAGCATTGAGGTGGATTATCTGGCATTGAAAAAATGGTACATTTTAATACCTATAAATCTAAACAAATTCCGTTCTTGCCCGAATGGTCATTTAACGGCATTCGAATGCATTTATTGTATTCGATATATCCCCTCGGAAAATCTGTAAATGGCATTCGACTTATTTGGCCATTCAACAGCATTGAATGGCATTGGTTCCTTCATATGCCTTCACCCAGTAAAAAGGAGAGAATTGAAGTAGATTATGGCATTGAAAAAATTGTATACTCTAATGCATATGAATCCAAACAAATTCTTTGTGTTGCCATTGATTAAATGCCATTGAATGCAGTTGAATGACCGTATTAGTTGAATTCTATACAATGGCTTCAGTACCAAGTAAAATCAATGCATTCGAATGCAGTTTAATGACCATTCGGACAAAAACGGAATTTGTTTGGATTTACAGGAGTTAAAGTGCACAATTTTTTCAATACCATAAAATCTACTCTGATGCTCTCCCTTTTACAGGGCAACTACTGACGGCATAGCATGGCTTTCAACTGATACGGTCATTCCTCTGCATTGAATCGCATTAAATCAATGGCACCACAAAGAAGCCAGTTTCATGCCATAATTTGTTTGTAAATTCAAAATGATTCGAACGAAAACTGTCGATTGCCGAGAAGCGCATTCGGACAAAAACGGCATTTGCTCAGATTTATAGGCGTCAAAGTGTACCATTTTTTTAATGCCAAATAATCTACTTCAATGCTCTCCTTTTTACAGGGTGCATTTCGTGAATATCATTATATATAGTTTGATGTATAATTGAATTTTTAAGACTTTTCTAGCAAAAATACCCCATTTTCGAAAAATGTTCAGTTACCTCCTGTTGCATTTCCACCCTTCAGTTAATGAAACTATTGCTACTATGCCTGATCACGCTGTTTTTATTTTATTTTTTATTTTCAAGAGTTCCGGTAAAGTGTGTGAACTTCCTTTTCAACACACCTGTGTGAATAAAAGATCATTACTGAATTCTTCAAATATTTATTTTATTTCATTTCTTTTTCTAGCAACTGCCTATACTCAATTTTTTCGTTTACTAGTCATCTTACACCTATTTGGTATCAAATTGAAGTGAAAATTCAGAAAAATAAAAACATTTCAGAAATTGAAAAACTCTTTATTTACACTAAATAATTCAATGTTATAGCGAGAAACCGAAAAATGCGAAAGAGAGAAACTGCTCGGACAGTTGACAACAACGTGAGTATGAAGACAAATACGTATATACGTTTATCACTAGTGATGCACCGTTTCAGAAATTTATACTTTTTCATAATTTCGTTCGAAAGTTTCAATGAAAAGTTTCAAAGTGAGTGAAACTTGGGAAATTTTAGCATTAAGCAACATAACCTAAATTATAGATACCATTGACGTCAAATTTAAAATGTTCCCAGCATTCATGATAATTTGATTGTTATACATTTTATATAAGAACAGTCCATTATTTTATTGTTATTTTCTTGTTTTCCTTACTCCAAAGTACCAAATTTACTCAAAAATTTGAATTCCTCAAATTTTCATAAGTTTCCTTAGAATTTCATTCATCAAAAATGTCATATTTTAAAACATTCAAAGTGAAAATTTCCGATTGATACATCCAACGGCACATTGCTATATCACCTTGTGTTTTATCATTTTTGCGGTTAGTATTCTTTTTGATGGAGCATTCTTTGATGGATAACTTAGCTTTGCTTTGACGTCGTGACAAATCTCTAATGAAATAAAATTCGTGTTTCTTCAAATAACTCAAACATGAATATCGTTTGTGCAGTCTGCATAGAATTGCTGCAGCCATCGGAAGTTATTTGCAATACACAATGTGGACACATTTTTCATTTGGGATGTTTGTCTCGTTGGCTGCAAAGGTACGAGTTTTGTTTAGTTATTTCAGAATAACTAAACACAAACACATTCTGTAAATTATTTTGGGGCGTTTTGTCTTAACAAAAAATCTAACCAAAAATTAATTCTTAGCAAACAATCATGTCCGCAATGTCGAAGAGATGTTACTGCAAACGAAATAAACAGGGTTTATTTAAATTTTGTTAACAACGGTGGAGTCGAAGAGGAGATCGAAAGATTGAGAAGCAGAGTTGAAGGTTTGGAGCAGGAATTGTCCTTAAAACAAAAGGACCTGAATTGTCAGATGTTAAAAGCAGATACGTTAGATAAGCAAGTTCGGGGTCTTCGTAAAGAGAGCATAAAATTTAAAGAAGAAAGATTATTGTTAAAGAGTACTATTTGCTCACAGCAAAAACAAGCACAATTGATATTTAAGGATATGGAAAAATTGAGAAAAAATCTCGAATTATACCGAAAGTAAGTGTTTTATTCATTACAAAATACTTTTTGATTAATTGTTATAGACTATTGCTCGAAAAAGTCTTTATCTATTGTAGTATTTCCAGAAATATATGTTCAACATTTATTAGGTCTACAAATCAATTCCGTGCCTTTATTTTGATGTCTTGTAACTCTTGATCAAACTTGATTTTTCCCCCGTCCTAAGGTAGCCTTGAAGGGCGAACCTAAAACTCCAAACCACAATCTAATAGGTGGCGGCCTTGCGGACTTCACCTACAAAATCATTAGTGAATACAATCGCGTCCGACAAGGAGCATTTGAGACACTGCATTCTTTTTGCATTCCAATTCAAAAATCACCATTGTGAAATCTTTGGAAATACTTTTTACAAGTTTTATGTGTCACTGCACCTTCTACTAAGGCTGACCAAATCGTTTCGGTCGCATCAGCTGTTTTTTTTTCAAGTGAAATGCAAAAAGAATACAGTTTCTCAACTGTCCCTTATCAGACACCATTGTATTCACTAATGACTTTTTATTTTGAGTCCGCAGGGCCGCCACCTATTATATTTTTTTACCGCTTGAGGTTCACTATTTGGAGGTTTGTACCTAATATAACACTTTTGCTTCATTTCAGTGTAAAATGTTTGGTGAACTGTGCTATCGACGATATCAAAGAAATCGTCAGTGAGCAAGAATCTCGTGAAACTTTAATTACTTATATCAAAGTTATGAAACTGAGGACGCTAAAATTGCAACAATCCATTAGCTCGATATCTCACGAGCGAGACTTATTGTCTGAACAGCTACAGCGGAAAAAATCGATGCCTGAGATGTTTCCCGTTGTAATGAAGGCAAAAAAACCGAAATTGGAAGAAAACATTATAGACGAGAAATTCATAATTGATCTGACATAAATTTGTGTTAATATACTTTTTTTTAACTTCACCATCACCGAAAGTTCTTTTGAAAACTTTTAAAAATGCCTATACAGCATAGAACTGCAAGAAAGAATATTTTGAATATATGGGACTGTCCTAGAGGAGTTTTTCCTTTTTTCTTAGTAATAGTTTAGGGCTGAAAGCTTTGATCTAAAATCGCGTCTATAATCAAATTAAAGCTATTAACTGTATTTAATACTAATAATATTCATGTATCGAGGTGAAGTTAAATTTGTACCGATTGACATCCTTGATTTATAATAAAATATAATTTTTACAAAAAACTACTCTAATAACAAAATATTGATTTATGTGTTGATCATAGGTGATGTACAATACAGTCAATTATTTTTGATAAAATCATAATTATAATAAATTAATAACTTTTGGTCAGTTCATCTTTTTAAATATAATTTTTTAATTGTTAGTTGCTTTTTGTTCTAAAAATGTGCGAAGGGGATATAGACCGGTGGATAGTGTTCATTTTTGAAGTAAATTTGCAAATCGTTTTATAAGCATGTGCATGCGCATGTGCGGCTTGGTGCGTAGTACATTTATGATCATCAGATGATAATAATAGTTCACCGCGTGTGCACATTCGCTGTCATCCCTGCGCGATTATTGAACGCGTCAACCTAACCTCAAATGTGAAACGTGATAAACTCCTAAATCATACCTTTTTACATAAAGAATCGCGTGTATCAAGGACACAATATACTATTAGGTACATAAACCTAAAAAAACCGTCTCAAACATGGGAGGCATATATGAGTGTTCTAAAAAATGAACAATTCATTTTTCCGGTCGAAGTATGCAAGGACACGAAAAAATGTTAACAAGCAAAATTGTTCAGCTTAAGATCTGCAAATCTTTTTTAGAACGTTTTCCAATAAGACGCATAGATTTTGTTTCATTCGAAGGAAGTTTCATTAAAAATAAAAGAATTTCGTTTTCCAGTGAAACTCCCCTTATTAAGAAGAAGTATTGGTAAGTATTAGATCCGATACTTATCAATACTTCTTTTTCATAAGGGTATGTAGGATACGAAAAAATTTTGCACCCAAATTCGCTAATTTAAAAAAGATATACAAAATTTTTTTAGATCATCTTTGAAAAAACGCTTAGTTTTTGTATGAATCGTAAATGATGAGGTAAAAAGAAGGTATTTTGGTCTTATTTTGAATTGTTAATTTTTTTCTAATGCTCTCATTTTGGTACATAAGAAGGTTTATGTGAAAATATATTTCATCTCGTTCCAATTAAAGCTGCAAGAATATTCTCAGCTGCTGCACCGAAAATTAGTGTGTGTGCGCGTGTGCGTATGTGTGTGTGTCTAGAGGTCCGGGGTTCGAACCCTGAGCCGGTACCTCAGGAAATTTTACCATGTACATTTATCGAGGTTCTGGTGGTTCGGATCCTACCTTAAGCTTGTAGGTCGTGTCACAATGTTGCGCAACATGACGCAGTTATCCAGATAGGCTGTTGGGGTACTGCGCTTTATCGCCATACTACTTCATTGTCATGCATGAGTGACTGCGGCACCCCCACCCCGCTGCTCCTCTCATAGAGGCTAGAGCATTCTCATTAAGCCATAAAAATTTTTAATGGTCGGTCCTGTGAGGGAATAACATTGGGGGGAAATACATTCACAGTATAGGCATGGCACATTTCGGAGGCGTTTTTAAAATAAAATAATCAAAATGGTAATGTATTGTTTCGTAGTAGGGTGCAATAAACATAGTGTTCTTCACCCAGGCACAAAATTGTATCGGATTCCAATAGGAATAAGTGATGATAATAACAGGTTCGGGACGAAATCTCATGTTTGGGCCTAGTGACTTGTCAACAAGTGAACTTATTACATTATCAAAGAGAAGAAGGGAAATGTGGATAAATGTTTCAAGTCGAGGGTCTTTAAGTGCAAGTCAATTAAAAAATGCCCGGATTTTTGTCGATCATTTTATTGGTAGTAAAAGGGTATGCGTGTAGAGTGTAAGGTTATGTTTTTGAGGTCATGTTTACCAACACTGTAGCGGAAGAATTATTTGTAATTTATGTTTGTTACAATCGTTTGTAATATGTTTGTATCATATAGGATGTCCAGCTGACTTGAGGAATAAGGATTATCCTAATTAGGTGCCTTCCCAGTGGGGTCCCATGTTCCAAAGACGGTCTTTGGAACATGGGACGTCTTTAGGACATCAATTAGACTGACACAAACGTCCTAGGAACGTCTTTAGAACGTTCTCAGGACGTTAATGTTTTTGTGCCCACTGGGTTGTCAAAGATTAGGTTATGAAAAAGGAGCGGCTGCAAAAAGGAAAAATTCACTGACCCGCTAGGACCGATCTGCGAAAAGGTTGAGGCTAATATTTTTGTATTTCATACTTTGTTTGCCCGTATTCGGTAAATTGATATCTCGGGAGCATGTTTTTTTTTAATTTCCTTCATTTCTCGTAATCTGCAGCCAAAGTTAAATTCAATAACCTGAACACGAAATAGTGATTTTAACCAAATTCACAATTTGAAAAAATGGTTTTGTCATCAATAAATTCTTTTTTTTTTATTGTCATTGAATACACACGTAAACCGGTACGGTCACATGAATAATTTATGTTGAATTTGTACGCATTATGCAACTGACGCGCTGAGAGTATGGCCCTCCTGCTGTTTGTCACGCTTGACTAAGCACCGCCTCTCTTTCGGTTCCTCGGCTCCTGTCCGCACGAAACTACGGAAGTTCTAGGAATATTGTGAATCGGGGGTTCTTATACCTTGAATTAAGTGTAAATAAATTTAATATCCTAGAATTCCGAATTGTACAATGCGATTTCTTGCACTTTAAATAAAAAGTTGTTTAGAGATTTGAATAAAAGCACACATAGAAGACACTGAGAATAGAATTGATTCTATTGAATCAATATCTTCATCATCAATATCATCAATATTGAACCAAAATTATTAATTATCGTTTTACTAAATATTGATTCGTATAAGTAAAAAATCTGATTCAATCCCATTTTTTCTGAGTGAAAGATAAAAAATAAGCAAGTAAACATTTATGAGTTTTCAATTTTTCGAATTGTAAGCATTCTTGATTAAAAAGTGATCGAAAGTGAAGCATGTTCAAAACGAAACAATTTTCAATATTGTATACCTTCAATCATTTAAAAACTTTTCAGTAGCAACGTTCCAGGAATTTTATTTCAATTTTAAAATGAGGACCATTCAAAATTGAGCAACTGAAGATTGAAAATTTTCATTTTGAACAAATTCAACATTTTTAAAGAAGTCCTCAAGATTCAAAGATTTAAAGCTATAAAAACTTTAAAAAATTGATCAATAATTATCTATTCGAAAATTCAAAATGTTTGATTTTTGAATTCAAAAGTTCAAAAGTTATGAATGATCTATTACTAATTTTGTTATGAGAATAAAATAATAAATTCCCAATATTCCCTGTTTCGACAATAATTTTCTTTTTAAATGTCTTACATATTAGTGTGAATAAAATGATCACATAACTTGAGCCTTGTGATTAATTAGAGAAAAAAGTACAATTACGACCAACAAAAAATGAATGGCAGCATAACTATCTTATAAAATCATAATCATCGTAGTGAAAAAATTAGGCTATACTTTCGCAATTGATTCATTAGAAAAAAGCTGTTAGCCAATTTTAATAAATCTTGAAAGGACAGTGGAGAAATATTTCCATCAATTTTTTTTGCTACATGCATGACTAGTTCCTCTGATTCCAGGCACCTGGTCTAGGCAATAACATATAACATTCTACCCGTAATTAAGACCTTGACTGGTCCCAGGTGACCAGATCCCCCTAGAAACTTCCTTTTAATTCCTTTCTTTCTTGTTCTCCTTCTCAGATAATAACATTCTCCTTCCTTAATAAAATTTTTTGCTCTCTTTTTCTATTTCAACCTTATCACAAGCAGTAATAGCCAGGCTCGAGGGCCTGGTTTATTTCTGTTTTTATCGGTCCAAGTGGCATGTCTTGACGTGAAACGTATTCGTCGATGAAGGTTCGACGGCCTTCTTCAACCTTATCACCTCTGCTTGGTTACCGGCAGCCAGTGCCTACTTACTTACTCTGATGAATCGATAGTTCTGGCACGTAGAATTCTTCGAAAGGTTGAAAGCATCGAGGTCAAAAAATAAAAACATGAAAGCAGGAACGCAGAAAAGCTTCTTTTCATGAAAATGAAGAAAATTGTCACATTTTATCGGACAGCAGGGACTAAATGGTTCGAATTTCAGACGATGCAAACGCAAAACGCGGATGGTATTCAGTGGATTAACTAAATGAAGAATTTTTAGACACCTACAGGTCCTGCAGGTTGTCCAGCGGAGACCTAATAGATAAAATTCCCTTACAAATTTGATTTGAAGATTATTTTCTTATATAAATGATTTTCGCGACAGGTTATGGTTTTTCCAAAAAAGGGTTAATAATTTTTTTTTCGAAAAACTAAACTAACTCCTTAAATCTTGAACGACTGTTATACTGGGTGTTTTTTTTAAAATGAGACATCGAAATATCTAAAAAAATACGCATCCTACGATAAAAATATCCGTAATAAAAACTTTTTATTTTCGATGAGGAAAAGCGACTTTGAAAAAATTTACTTCATTCCCCCCAGGAAGCAGGAGTGGGGTGACTTTGTAATTTCAAATGGGAACCCCTGGGGGGTGGGTTGAGGTAATTTTTTTATGTCGCTTTTCCCCTCGAATATAAAAAGTTTTTATTACGGATATTTTTTCCATAGGATGCGTATTTTTTGAGATATTTCGATGTCTCAAGTTTAAAAAAAAACACCCAATATATAATACTGTCCCACGAAATATAATTCCTATTTAAGAAATCCATATTTTAACCAAAAAAAATTTTGATAAGCCCTTAAAAATGACACGAGATTTTTCTGATACATTTCAGGACATTATGCTAATAAGAATTTAGTAAAAAAATTTAATATATCTAGAAAATAAAGAAAGTAAATTCAGTAAATTCGTAAAATACTGAGTTGTATTAAATTAATTAAATTTATTTAGCGCTACATAAAATAGACAAATCGAAAGAATCAAAAACGGAAAGTTTGTAAACAGCAGGAAAACTCAAAATAGAGCATTTTTAAATTCTGCTATTCGTCTATTTTTCATTTCTTCAACTTCATAGTTCATACCTTTCTTTGAGTATTTTCATAAATTGAAGCTCGAACTTATCCAACAGATTTTTTTCGAACTATCTAGTTAGAAAAAAAAATCAACAAAAAGTCCTCAATATATCAAAAACGTATTTTATGACGCAGATAAAAATTAATATTTTGGGAGACTTTTATAGCCTCTCGAAACAATTCAAAAATTGATTTCAATGGAAATAACTATAAAAATTATGAAAATAATAATCTTTTCAGAAACAAAAAAAAAATAAGCTTCGTATCATTTCAATAAATTCTTTTTTCTTAGTTTCCATTTCTGTTGCCAAAACTTCCCTTTCCCACTCGCTTTCTTATCATCAAACTTATGTTTTATCTCTCTGAATCTTTCGAACATTCCGAAGCCATTTTGTACTTTTTGGTAGAAAATTAAGTGAAAATACGGTAATTAAAAAAATTAAGAAAGTTTTCATCAAGCGCCGTGTATGAAAAATACAAAATTTCCTCTCCAAAAATAGACGAGATTAGGGTGGCCGCAAAACTTAATTTCCTGATCTTTTTCTGATTTTTCTATGACCAATTTTTTATTTTTCATGATCATTGACATTCAAAGACCAACATTTCAACATTGTCACATCATTAGGGTAGAATGTTTTATAAAGGAAATAAAAAAAAGTTCAGATTAAGACTTTAAAAAAACATATTTATTTGTTTCAACCCAAAAGGATACCATAAAGGATGAATTTTGAATCCAAATGGACAATTTTTAACTAAACAGTTGAATTTTTGACCAAACCATATTACTTTTTAACAAATCACTTTGTATTTCAACAAAATAATTAGATTTTTAACAATATAGTTGAATTTTTTACATACAAAGTCGAATGTTTTAGAAAATAGTTGAGTTTGAAGCTCGAAGAGATGAATTTTCAACCAAACAGTAGAATTTTCCATCTTCAAAGAAGAATTTTCAACCAAATAGTCCATTTTTCGAACAAAAAAGATTAAACTTCAACCAAAATCAGTTGCATTTTCAGCCAATTTTGTAGTTCAATTTTTAATAACGAAAAATTAATTTTTAAACAAACAGTTGAATTTACAGCCAAATAATTGAACAAAAGATATGAAGATATGAACAAAAATAATAAATCTCTAATAAAGTAGTTTAATTTTCACCCAAGTAGTTGAATTTTCGATTCAAAAATAAAATATCAATTGTCGACGAAATAGTTTAACTTTCAACTAAGAAGATGGACTTTCAACTAAAATGATGAATCTTAAACAAAAAAAATGAATTGGTAACAAATTGGGTCAACGTCCAACAAATAGTGTAAAAGTTGATATTTCAACATAAAACTATTTCAATTTTGAATAAAAAATACTTAAATTGAAAAAAAAGATGAATTTTCAACAAAATAGTTGAATACTTTACGGAAGGATATTAATTTTTACCAAATTTTCAAAATAATATTATAGTCCAATATTCAACCAAGCCGGATTATAGTTGAATCCCCCCCCCCCCCCCCCGAAATATGAATTTTCAACAAAAAGTAAATTTCCTACCAAAATATTTAATAAAATTGTTGAATTTTTAACCAATTGTTCTGTTTTTCTGACTAATATTCACATACCAGAATTTTCATCTTGTAACATTTTTGACAAAGAATTTTTTATGAACGAAGTGAAAAAATTAAAAATTTTAATTTAAAAACTTTATATTTATTATCCTTGGTAGTTAATTACAACGCTTCTTATAGAAATTCCCTGACTTTGCCAAGATTGTTTTCAAAATCCCTGACTTTCCCTGTCCAATAAAATCATTCAGGGCCACCCTGAATGATTCTAGTAAAATAATTATTACTGCTAAATTTTAAGAAATAAATTATATCATAACAGATATTTTTGTTTTGAAGAGGCAGCAACAATTTTGAAATCAAATAACTGCAAAACATGTGCATTTATGAAACTAGATATTGTTTCGTCGGACTGATTATACTATCTCTCTGCTCTCGCATTTATAAAGTGACACAGGACAACAAAAAATATCTTTTTTCTGTACACAAAGACTGGACTAGGAGCGACACCAAAGAATTTATCTTTATATTATTATGAGAACATTAGGCCATATTCATTTCGGGAGGCTGACATTTTTTAATTTATCTATATTTCCCCTACGATTCAATTCAATAATACTTTCATTCTCCAACACTGCTTTGACCCGGGTCCCTGATCAATCTGTCTAGCAAGCACTCCAGGCGAAGAGCTTCAAAAATTCACAATGTAAAGCTCTCCAAGTGGGCGGACAATAAAAAAAATTATATTCTCCAAACAATTATTTTTTTCACTTACATCATGTTCTTGGAATTTTTATATTTCTATAGATTTAGATAAATTTTAATAAAATGTAAGATACACTGTTTCAAAAGAATTTGATGAATAATTATAGAGTTTCTTGTAAATGAGTAATCCTCTTTTGTAGTTTGGAATGAATTGTAATATTTGGTAGCCTAGTTGTAGCGAGCGCGGTTTATAAACATAGGCGGTTAGGGTTCCATCCTCGATGCGATTTTCTAGCATGATATTGAATACATTAGTAAGGATATTTTAAGAACTTTCAATACGTTCTCAATCATTATGCATATTTATTTTTAATTTATATATTTGTTGTTGATAATTTATATATTTTTTGTTTCCGTGTAGTTTGACCTACAATTTTCAATACCAGTGTTCTAGAAGAAAATATTGTTTGTCATTTATTTATTAGTTACTATTTACACATTATTTAGCATTTGTGTATTATATAATATGTACTATTAATTTAGTTATTGCCCATTTACTTCTAACTAGCTGACCAGGCGATAACTAGCACCTGGCAAGACCGTCTATAGCCGCAGACTTACAAAAAAATTATAGTGCTGATAAGGCCCAGACTAGACCGTCTGATCTGAGCCAGATTAGAGTCTAGACCATCTAGTCTGGGGCTGATCAGCGCCAGAAAATTTTCCCACATTCCTATTTTGGATCATCCCGAATCGATTCTTTTTGTTATAGATAAGGCACATTAACCGTTTCAGTTTCAGCAGACTGCAAAGCTAGCAAAAGAGGCGGTAACAAAGCGAATAAAATTGTGTTCTTCGATTGGTAAAGGGTTTCGTGTCTAAAAGTTCTTGTGTTTGCTAAATCCGAATTTGAGCTCAGATTTGCAAAACACAAGATGGCGGATCTTTACCAGTTTTTCAGTTCGAAACTGAAATGGTTATAATTACCTATGCAATATTTTGGAGAAAAAGAATCGGTTCCAGATGATCAAAATGGAAATGAAAGGTGAAAGGAAGTACGCTGCTCGCGTGTTATATTATTTCAAATACCACTGCAAATGACCAGTTTCTACTTTTAGGTTAGGATATCTCAAAATCCTGACGTATAGGAAAAATTTTTTCAACGAATTTATTTTCAGGACACCAGAATCCTTCGGGGTCTTCTAGTCTGGTCTTTGGATACAAATTCTGTCGGCCTGTGATATTGTTTGCGCATGCATTTATACGCTATTTGACACCGGATATTCATAATAGCGTTTTGAATACGTTGCACACGAGCCGTCGGAAGTGAATATGATCTACCTACTCTCTAAAAGAAATGGTCGTACAATGGTTCGAATCTGATTATGAGATTCAGTTATCACACGTTATCAGTTTCAGTCAGTTAACATCAATAACCAAACTATAAAAATGAAAGATATCATTCAATGGGATAATATTTTAGAAGAAAATAAATTCTCCAATGGGCGTTAATGCTAATTATCATTCTTTGTGAACACACTTTATCCATATACGCTTTCAGTTCTCAACTCTGGGTTTATATTAGCAAAAAATCTGATCCTAAAACACAAAATTCTTTGATCTATTGTTGATTCCAAAAGATAGTTCCCTCCCCGAGTAAAAATATTTCATTTGCTTTGGTCTTGAATGTCTTCACGACCATGATGCCTGCCTGGTTCCGTCTAACCATCTGGACATTGGAGATTGCAGACTCCTCTTGCATTTATGGCTGTAGATGTGCCAAAACAATAACAAGTAGACTTGTCTTGAGACACAGAAGGATTCTCAGGTTCTTTCAAAATCAAATAGTCTTGTCAAGACCAAATATTTTTACCCTGGTCAATGCACAACACAGTAGAATTTTGAAAAAACTTATACTTTCGATTGGCAAATGGAACAATATTTGAAGAAAAATTGAAGTAAAGAAAAAGAATTCGTTCATTTGTATGTTTAGAACTTCAGGTACATATATAATTATATATAATTGGTTGGTTGATTAAGTTTTTATATGTAGGCCATAGGGCGTTTGGCTATGGGTTTATGATGTTTCTATATGTACTCAACCTGGATTGGCCATGAAAGACGAGGTTGCATATGGTGGTTTTGAGGATAATGATAGCCTTCTATTGAAGTTGCACGCGTTCAATATCACATTTAGTATAGCACCCATCGTCATCCCGTATTATTTACGTGATGCCACAGTCACCCCGTGAATGGCTCGCAAATTAGCAGTTGGCTCTCACTGTGTAGAATGGAATAATGACCGATTGTTTGAAAATACTTGTTTACGGGAAACCTATGAGCCATGATTATACCGTTTTACGAAACGAGACATTGTGCATAATATTTTCGTGGTATTTCACACAATCGGAGTGAATCGTGTCATCGCGATGAACGGATTTCACGGATTTTAGTCCCATAAGCGTTTAACCGTTCGGAAAGTGTGAAGATTCTTCGAAATAAATCATTCTAATAAAAATATTCAATTGATTAATTTGTACCCTCCATTACTTCACAGCCACTGTAAAGTTCTCAATTTCTTTTCACGAATATTTTTTTCTAATATGAGAAATATTGATACTCTCTTATTCTAAAAATCTTAGTAATCCGTGTGTCTACGCGAACTCGAAGGATAATTTTAAGTTCCCTGTAATTTTCCGGTTTTCTCTCGATCATTTTAAAAGAGTTTAAAAGATTTAAATAATTTCAAACGATTTTGAAAAACTTTCTGGAAATTTGAAAAGACTACAAAGATTTCTAATTTGGAACACTAAGTTTTGGAAAAGAATTGTCATTCTGAGTTGGAACATCAGATAATTTTTGGTTATGAGAATTACCATTCTAATTTGGAACAGAGAATTTGGTCAAAGATGTTTAAATTATAATTCTTTATGGAAGTTCCTTGTTCCAAAGTGTAAGTTATAATTCTTAATGAAAATTACCTGTTCCGAAATGAACATTATAACTTTTTATGGAAAATCCCTGTTTCAAAAGTCACAATTATTTTGAATTAAGAAAATTGTCTTCTCTTAGTCAGAATTATATTTATTTAAACCATTTTCTATTATAATTCGGAAATACAGTAATTCTCTTTTTTCAATTTGGAATAGGGAAGTTTCAAATTGTGACAAATTCTGACTTGGAATAGGGATTTTTCAATTACCTTCAAATTCCCAAATTCTTAATCAGATTCGAAATTCTTTTTAAAAATCCCCGTTCCTTGTAAAAAATTACCTGTTCCAAGTCAAATTATAATTCTTTAGGAAATTCACAGTTCCGAAAACAATATTATTATTGCTTACGTGAATTCCGTGTCCCAATTGTCAGAATTATATTTAACTACTAAAATTCCTAATTCCAAACTCAAAATTGTAATTTTTTACTAAAATTCCATATCCGAAAATAAAAAAGATAATTCTTTATTCCAAATCGATGTGGAAACTTGGATTATAAATGAAGGGTAGAAATGCAAAAGGAGTCAAGAGCCAAATTTTCGAAATCGGGTTTATTAGCTCAAAAAATCAGATAAATTCTATTACACATGCCTGCCAAAGGATTTTTTTGGGGCATCATTTTTCAAAATTTGTGTTCTTGTGTTCACAGTCCGAGAAGCTTTTCTAACCACAAAATAAAAAATCAAATTTCATTTTTCTCGACACTGGCTAACTATTTTTAATTACTATTGGGTCCCTTCCGTTCAGCACTGAATAGCCTCATTCCTCATTTTTTGGAAATATGCCAAATTTTTACTGCTATCGTCATTATTTTGAAATTGAAATGTCAGTTTTACACCGTTTCGAATTCATAATTGGATTTTAAAATTTCGCGAAACTGTATGCTTTTTTTCAAACAAACTTTTTGGAAATCAATTCGTCCATTCAATAGCTAGAATTCAAATTTTTAGTTTTTTCTCAAACTGCAAGTTGACTCCACAATTAATGTTGAAAGATTTTAAAAGTCGATACGGACCCAAAATCTAACCTCGAAACGTGACCTTTTTCATTCAATTTCTCGAAACCGGATAGCTTTTTGTGACCAAACTCTTTTTAGTTCGATAGAGCATGAAAGTATCTCGAAAGTACTTCCTTATTTTTTTCTTAAATGGCCCCGCTGAATTTGCAACATGTTTTTAGTCTCTCCCGAAAAAAGTGAAAAATAGCGCTTGACTCCTTTTGCATTTCTACCCTTCAAATCTTTTGGAAAATCCGTGTTTCAAAAGTCACAATTATTTTGAATGAAGAAAATTTTCTGCTCTTAGTCAGAATTATATTTATTCAAAACATTTTCTATTATAATGCGGAAATACAGTAGTAACTCTCTTTTTTCAATTTGGAAGAGGGAAGTTTCAAATTGTGACGAGTTCTGACTTGAAATAGGGATTTTTCAATTTCCATTAAATTTCCAATTTGTTAATCAGATTCAAAATTAATTTTAAAAATCCCCGTTCCTTGTAAAACATTACCTGTTCCAAGCCAAATTAGAATTCCTTTGGGAATTCCGAGTTTCAAAGGCAATATTATTATTGCTTACGTGAATTACCTATCCCAATTGTCAAAATGATTTTTATTTACTGAAATTCCCTATCCCAAACTCACAATTGTAATTCTTCACTAAAATTCCATACCACAAAGTAAAAAAGATTTAACCAAAATTCCATGTCAAATTCTTTACTGAAAATCCATGTGGAAACTTGGATTATAAATCTTCTGGAAAATTCTCTGCTTCAAGTCAGAATAAATGTAGTTCTTCCCGTGATTTCTTGAATCTTTATTAATTTATACCCTGTGTGAACTTAGAATTCTGAATATGTTATCAAATGTTATGTTCCAAGTCAAATTATAATTAATGACGCAAAGTAAAGATTATAATGCTTAATGATATTTCCTGTTCTAAAGTGAAACTAGAATGAAAATAATAATTCTTTACGGAAATACACAGTTTAATCACAGAATTAAAATTCTTTGAATTTCCTGTCTCAATTGTCAAAATTGTATCTTTTTATTGACATTCCCTATCTTAAACTCAAAATTATAATTCTTTATTTAAATTCCCTGCCCGAAAGTAAAAATAATACTTTGTCACCGAAATTCAATGTCGGAAACTCAAATTCATATTTCTACGCTGAAATTCTATGTCGAAACACAGGATCATAAATCTTTTCGAAAAATCCATGTTCCACGTCAGGATAAATGTAATTCTTTACGTGAATTTTTTATGTTGTTTTGATTCATTCCCTGTCTCGACTTAGAATTCTAAATATTTTAGAAAATTCCCTGTCTCGAAGTCGAAATTATAATTCTTCACTGAAGTCTTCACAGTCATTGCTGAAATAAATTTCAGGTCATTCCCCGGTTTGTCCGATTTCCCAGTCAGGTAGACCTTGGCAATTGAAAACTAATTCAATTTTTTTTGCGGAATTGAGATTAATTTATTTAATTTGTAATGGTGACGTGCCGAATGCATGGCCTTTTTTATAGTAACAACCGCGACAACCGCACCTGGTGCAAGGTTTCGGTGGTTTGCTCTCGGTCAATAGAGCGCATGGATCTAAAAGGCGGATCATTGAAGCATCAAGCAGATGTGGCAGGAAGCAAAAGACTTTTTGCATTGACGAGAGCCGTGTAAAATGTGCATCATGCCATGCGTGTTTTTTGTAAACATAAGTTCCTATGCGTGGCACTGAATGGATGCTTACTCGTTTCAGGTGTACCCGACCGCGGTTAACGCACTCTTAGATGAAATGGGTTCGTTATTTTGATAGTATCGACCTAAGTAGGTTACTCTTCGGTACACTTAGAAGACTAGCTGATCCTAATCTTAACATCTGAAACCACCCTCAAAACCCGACTTGTATAAACACATGATACACTGCGTTTCAGATAAAAGGATATTAAACCTAACCAGTACCTTGCGAAGCTAGTAACATTTTCATAGTAAACATCGATCAGGAAATATGTAATAGAATACGATAGAGTACAAAATTTTGTATAAAATTGAAGATTTCTTCAAATTTTCGGAATAAGTTTTTGGGGGATTTTCATGAAGTTTATGTATAAGGAGCTATCCTGAAATTACGTAACAGTCAATTTTGGGGGGAGGTTATACGGGAAAATGTTAGATCTATTACATGGGGGCAGAGGATAATTTGATACTGTAATATAATATTTATAACAAATCAAACCTATAGAAAATTAATGTATCCATGCAGAATTTACTAAATGTATAACCCTTATATTTGGTTATGTACTTTTCTAGATTTGACGACAGATTAAACTGCTCATTTCGCGAGCGCTTTGCTTCCCGTTAGCAAATGTATTTGCTTCCTCAGAGGAAGCATTAGCTATTCTTTTTGATAATAGACAAACAAAAGTCTCCATTTTGATCAATTTAAAAATAGAAATTTACAAAAAAAAATTATAAAATAATACAAGAAATTTTTTAAATACAAAGACAAATCAGACAAATCAAATTGTGTCTTCAAAATGATAATTTTTCGAGCTGAAAAAGAGAAGGGAAAAGTTCTGTCGTACCCTTTCCCTTTACCAGCTTCATGATTTCTTTACAAAAATTGTCAGAATTATTCTGTTTGCAAATTTATGATCAAAAAATCTTTTCTATTCATGCGTCAACTTTGAATTATGTTGATGAAAAAAGTTTTTCTGTTTAAAACTGATTATTCAGATATTATAAATGAGCATAGCTTCCATATTCTGCAATAAAATGTATTTTTATTATTATAGATCAATCAATTTGCCTCGAATCAAGAAATCTTTTCCGTTCTGCATCAATTTGAATTATGTTGTGAAAAAAGTTTTACTATGCAAAACCGCGTTTTCAAATATTATGCTTTACCATAGCTTCCTTACACTTCAATAAAATGTATGGATGTGAGAAGTCAATCAATTGGTCTCGAATCAACACATCTTTTCTGTCATTGCATCAACTTTGAATTATGTTGACGAAAAATTTTTACTATGAAAAACCGATTCTCACAATATATAAATTATAAGAACTTCCCTCCTCTTTGATGAAATGTATTAATATTATAGGTCAATCGATTCGCCTCGGAACAAGGAATATTTTATGTTCTTGCATCAACTTTGAATTATGTTGAAGAAAAAAGTTTTACTATAAAAAACCAATTTTTAAAATATTAATGAGTGCTAAAAAAAATGCAACAAATGTTTTTAGAAATCCTTAGGTCAGTATCAAGATATTAGTGGTGGAAATAAACCCTCCAAATTTCATCAATTTATCTGCAACCGTTTTCAAGTTATCGTCTTCACAAAAAAGTCTGATATCCACACATCCACACACATGTCTACACACACACATCCGGACAATTGCTTAGAACATTGTATCAGACATTTTTATATTTAAAAAAATGTAATAGTAGAATTTTCAGTAAAAAAAATTTGGCCAGGAAAACGGATTTACTACAAGATGGTTAAATTGTGAACTAAAGAAATAAATTTTTAACTACAATTATAAATCTTCATCTACTATCAACTAATATCTTCAACTACTTGTGGATCTTGCTACCAAGTTATCGAATTATCTACCATATTTTTAAATCTTCGAGCCCAAAATAATAATTTCCTATACACAACAGTTAAATTTGTAAACAGAAAATGTGAATTTTCAACGAAGGAGCTGATTTTTCAACCTAAGAAGATCAATTTCCAACAGAAAATATGTAATAGAAGATATTTTAACAGAAAAATGTTTCAATTTTAAATCAAAAACAGTTGAATTTAACCAAAAAATACGATTTTTCAACAAAATACGTGAATTCTCAACTAAAACAGATTAGTTTTCAACCAAACAGTTGCATTTATAAAAAAAATTGATTTTCTAACAGAAAGAAAGATTTTTCAACAAAATACATCAATTAATTTTTAACCAAATAGTTAAATTTTCAAACAAGAGTATTTTTTAAAAATTAAAACTATCGATTTTCAATCAAGTAGTTGAATTTTCAACTAAAAAGATGAATCTTTCGCAAAAAATGTAATAGTAAAGTTTTCAGTACAAAAAAATTTTGGCCATGAAAACGAATTCACAACAAGATAGTTAAATTGTGAACTAAAGAAATGAAACTTTAACTAAAATTATGAATCTTCATCTACTATCAACTAATATATTCAACTACTCGTGGATCTTACTACCAAGTTATTGAATTGTCTACCATATTTTTAAATCTTCGAGCCCAAAATAAGAATTTCCTACCCAACAGTTGAATTTGTAAACCCAAAATGTGAATTTTCAAGGACAAAATTAATTTTCAGCCTAAATAGATTAATTTTTAACCAAACAGTTACATTTTTAACCAGAATAGACCAAATTGCTACAAAAAGAGAAGAATTTTACAACCAAAAAGGTGATTCTTCCACAAAATAGTTGAATTTTCAACCGGAGAGAAATTTTTTAGTCAAGAAGGAAAAAAATTTCAATCAAATTGTAGAATTTTCAAGCCAAAAAACTGAATGAACTTTCAGCTAAGAAAAGTTGGATTTTCTTATTTGGTCCTAATAATTAATTTCGCATTTAAATTAAAGCCGAAGAAGAGGGAACGTCTGTGAAGTCTGCGATAAATAAATAGGAATTTCGATAACTTTTGGGACGTCCTTAAAGAGTATGGAGTGAATGGAGGGCTCCTACAAGCAATAAAAACAATATATACAGGTAGCAAAGCATGTGTAAGGGTAAATGGGAAACTGAGTGACTGGTTCGATATTATGCAAGGTGTGAAGCAACGATGCGTTATGTCCTCGTGGCTTTTTATCATATTCATGGATAAGTGTCTAAGAACTGCCCTTTTCGACAAAAAGGTGTAGATCTCGAAACCGTCAAGGTACGTGGGTTGGCTTTCGCAGATGACAAGATTGTTATGGCAGAATCAGTCGAAGACCTGCAAAGAATGTTGAATAAACTTAATACAAGCATGAAGAACATGGACCTCAAAATTAACGTGAATAAAACGAAAGTCATGATGTTTGAGGGAAAAAGTGAGAAAACAATATGCAACATTGTCCTAAATGATGAGAGGTTAGAACAAGTTGACAAGTACGTATATCTAGGTAGTCTATTCACTAACGACGAAAAAATATATGGGGAATTAGATAGGCGCATAAATAAGGGTAAGCAGGTTATCGGTCGAGTAGGGTCCATCCTCACAAGTAAAAACATATCAAAAAAAGCTAAAATGGCCATACATAACTCTATTTTCGTGCCGACTGTACTATACGGTAGCGAGACATGGACCTGTCAAGAAAAGGACAGGAGTAAAATCAACGCGATCGGCATGAAACCTCTGCGCATAATATGCGGGAAAACACTGATGGACAAAGTACGAAACGAGACAATCCTCAAAGAATGTGGTACAGGGGAGACACTAGTTGACATATGGGAAAGAAATCAGCTTAGGTGGTTCGGACATCTTGAAAGAATGGAAGATGAACGACTGACCAAGCAAGTGTATAAAGGTAAAGTAAATGGCAGAATGCCCAGACGTAGACCGCCGAAAGAATGGTTAGAATCTGTGAATGAGACACTAATACGAAGAGACATAAGAAGCCATAGAAATACAAGAGTCTGCATGAAAAAATGCATGGACGTGAATGAAGCTAGAGTAGTATGCCAGGACAGAAATGTGTGGCGACAAATAGTTTATAAACAGAGTGACAATAGAGTGAATGATGCCTGAAACAAAGACCTTGGATACTAATGGGCCCAAGTGGGGAACCATACATAACAATTTTGTGAGGCTCCTCACTTGGGGTGATCACTAGAGAGATTGATCAGCAACCTGGGTCGGAGCAGTGTTGCGGAGTGAACGTGTCATTTATATGCCTATTTCACTACTTTCCAACCGAGCAAGTCACGCCTGCCCCGAAAGGGGAATTGCTTAATGGTATAATAATATAGACTGAAGAATAATAGTAATAGAATACACAATGTGTGTCGGACTATGCAACATTTTAGGCACTGAAGATATTATGAAATTGTGCTAAATTGTACTAAAACTGTAACTGAGTACTTATTATTATTAACCCATTTAATTTTCGCAAACTAATTTCAGTAAGCTTCTACGTCTATTTAATTAACAGAATTTATATTTTATGTGAAATTTCGTTCCCTAAGTTTATAAAATCTTGGCGAGATTTGAAGATGGAGGGAGGGGACAGCAAATCTCAATGTATGTTACTTAGGAGGGAGGGGGGTGAAAATTGCAGAAAAACACCTCACGTGAATTGTGAATGAACCCTCATTTATTTTTTAATTCATTTATTATTATATCGTGAATGTATGATTATTTGTGGATCTCGGGACAGTAAGGGTACGTGGGTTAGCGTTTGCATACGATAAGGTTGTTATAACAGAGTGAATCGAAAATTTGCAAAGAATGTTGAGCAAACTGAATATTAGCATCAAGAACATGGACTCAAAGTTAAGGTGAATTACATATATTCCGAAATATTGTCTGATGTTCCCAAATATTTCCTCATATTCCTACATATTCTCTCGTATTTCTACATATTCACTCATATTCCTACATATTCCCTCATATTCCTACATATTCCCTCATATTCTTACATATTCTTGATGTTCTTTGAATTCCCAAATATTCCGAAATGTTCTTCATTATCCCGAATATTCTTATTAGGGAATATATTCCAGAATTCCTGGTACACGAAAAATCAGAGTGGTCGACTCCTCGTACAAGCGTTATGAGAGGTTCTGAATGTCTCAAAACTTAACCTAGGTCGAGCATGGAGAAGAAAAAGAACAAAAAAGACGAAACAGACGCGAGTAAAGATAGAGAATTTACAGAAACCAGAAAAACGAATAGAACATACAGATAAAATAAATAAACGTCTGATGGAACAAATTGAGAGAAGCTAATTCACAATAAAGATATAGAGGGTGCATACAAAATTTTCCGGGAAATCACTGCAATGAGTTCAACTGAAGCATCTGGCAATGCGGTTATAAAAAGAATTCCTGGGGATGCTTGATGAAATGATGAAATCTGAGTAGCTGTTGACGAAAAAAAAAAACAAGCGTATCTGAGAAAGTTGAAGATTGCAGCCCTTAGCGATGACGAGAGACTCAGACTAGAAAATTATTATAGGGACAAGCACAGAAAAGAGAAATACTAGTTAAATAAAGCAGAGATAAAATAAAAGCGAAAAAAGATAAGGAAATGGAAAATGCTTTCGGAGGAAATAAAAAATTATTTTATTCACAAGTGCACAAGGAAAATAAGAAAGAAAGTAGTAGTAAAGAGTTAGTCGAAATTATAGGAATAGGAATAGTGAAATAGTATATGATGCGGACGAAGTAAAAGACAGTCACAGGGACCATTACATGAAATTATTGGGATGTGAAACTATGGAGCAGCACAATCGCAGCATAGAAGACGATTCGCCGGAAAACCCGATTGAAAGAATTAGTATTTAAATGCTTGGGGATATCTAACACACATGCTATGCGAGTTGAGAAATGTATGTATCTAGATAGGGGAAGTTCCAGATGACTGGAAAAGGCGATCATCGTCCCAATAATAACAGAAAAAAAAGATCTGGTTAGTGCAATATGGATCTATGCCAGGAAGATCATGTGCGAATCAGATGTTTAGCTTGAGACAAATCATGGTAAAATTTAAGGGTATTTTTTATCCTGAAAGCTCCTGAAAGCAATAAAATAACATATGCAGATAGCAAAGCGACTGTGAGAGTAAATGGGCAACTGAGTGACTGGTTCGATATTAGGCAAGGTGCTGGCCAAGGATGCGTTATGTCTTCTTGGCTGTTGATTATATTCATGGACGAGTGTCTAAGAATAGCCCTCCCCGACAAAGAAGGTGTGGATCTCGGGGCAGTGAAGGTGCGTGGGTTAGCGTTTGCAGATGATAAGCTTATTACGGCAGAGTCAATCGAAGGCTTACAGAGAATATTGATCAGACTGAATAATGGCATGAAGAACATGGACCTTAAAATCACATAAATAAAACAAAAATTATGGTGTTTGAAGGAAAACGTGAGAAAGCAGCATGCAACATTATTTTAGACGATGAGAGGATTGAACAAGTTGACAAGTACGTGTATCATGGTAGTCTATTTACTAATGACGGAAAGATCGATGGAGAGATAGATAGACGTAGAAACGAGGGTACACTGATAGAAATAAATTGGCGGTACAGCGATATTTATGATTAGATGAACCCTATTTTATTGCTGGTATAGATACAGCCATACAGGATGTCTGTTCTGACCATCCGATTCCTGTTGCTTATAAAAGCAGACGCGCAGGCGCGAGCGAGATGCACCTGTTGTAAACAAAACAAACCGAGTCGGGTAAATCATTCATACAAGGGGTATCGCTAAACGTAAACATTTTAAAGATAGTTGACTCAGGTAAAGTTTTATAGAATTACACATTTCATATAATAGCAACACATATATTACAGCTTTGTACCACAAATATAAATAAGTTGTGTTTACCATATTTCAGTAAGTGCATTTCATACTCTTTGTGATTGAATTACACGTATTATATTATAAATATACTCGTAATTTGTTAACCACAAATTTTCACCATAGTTAT
>CAKNXH010064241.1:70889-91295 GCA_932178445.1 Andricus quercusramuli | reverse complement strand
CTTCTATTTTATTAACGAAAAAAACTAAACAAAATTTAAGCATTTTTGAAACAATTCAATTGTTTATTTAACTTTTTTAGCAATTTGGGGTATTTTTATTTTTTTTTAAATAGTCTTAAAAGGAAGCCTGACCTTTTGGCTTCAAAAAAGGTCCTAAGCAAAAAAATGGTCCAGTGAATAGTTTCCGAGATATAGGCCCTGATGTGAAGGCAGTCCTAATGCTCGTGCTCAGACGCAATCCTTTAGTAGTCCACATACTAGTTTTCAAGTCTAACATTCTTTCAACGCATTCATGTTCATTCAGAATGACATTACATCAGCTAATAAACATTTTAGAATGTTTGTCGGCGGTTCAGAGTAAGTTTATATTATTTATTATTTGTTATGAACAAATAAAAAATGCAAACTACTCTTTTCAGAAGTAATGTTGATTTTTGTCAGTATGAATGATTCCTTACTATTACAGTTCGTCAGTTCACGATATTAATTAATTTTTTATACACAGTCGTCCAAAAATTTCATTTTATGAACAAATTTTTTTCTGAATATGTGCCTAGAAACTCTTATAACGCGTAGACTCGGCCTTGATTTTGTAAATTTAGGTGAATTTCTATTAATAACTTGTTTTCCAATTTTTTAACTTATTCTGAAGCCAAAACTCTGGAGAAAGAATTTTTATTCTTTTTTCGTTGTTCTGGCTACTAGTTATTGCTGATTTACATCAAGTTGAAAATTCCACATTGGCTTAATGATCTATTTTTCATGAATCTGGTACCATAGCTAAACGTTAAGATATTGAGCGGTTGGATGTAATGACAGCCTACTTCTATTTTCAGAAGTCACTTGTTTTTCATTTGTTCTTCATAAAGTTATGTACAAAAAACAAGTGAAAAACAAGTGACTTCGAAAAATACAAGTAGGCTGTTATTGCGCGCAATCGCTCAATTATGTTTCGACTTCACTCAGAAAAAAAGTTGTCAAGAAAGAAAAGTATCGTCCTCTTGCCTGTATTGTTTTGAACCAACTGAACATCTCCTTTATACAAACAGACTTATTTGGCTGCAAGATTAGGTGAAGTTTGTCGCAAATGGATAGTGTTTGCTGCAAAAAGATTCTTTTTGAGACAAATGAAAATCTTCTCAACCTTCAATTATATGAGAGGAAAATTCATTTGTTTCAAAACGCATTCTTTTGACCCAAAAGGATATTCCTCTGAGTCTTATTCAAGTATCTACATGGTATTTCGGTATTACTGTTGCAACGCATGGTCTTTCGTTCTTTTGGACTTTATCTTGTTTGGAAATATATCATTTAAAATAAAAGATTACAAATAAAATTCATGATTAATAATGTCAACGAAAATAACTTGGGATCATTTTTGTGCCAATCCTTTTGGCAAGGAAAAGCATTGGAAAACACCAGACTTAAGATGTTTGTCGGTAAGTCAGAGGTTAGAATTTCCCCAATTGCCGAGCAACGCTAAAATTTGCCAGCCTTGTAGAAAAGAATTTAAGAAATTGAGTTCACAAGTGCCTCCAAATGAATCCAGCATGGAAGATGTTGTTTATGGCAGTGAGGTCGATGACAACTGTATAGAAAAAGAAATCAGCGATGATCCAGATTTTCTATTTGTTCCGATAGAACATAGTGGTTGTAGAGATCAAAATCACAAAGCAGGTCTAGAAACTCTTCAACAAATTATACAAAAATTTAAGGTGAGTACTGATGGTGACGAAAAAATAACATTACTCACACTTGCTCCTAAATCATGGAGTCGTAGAAAGGTAATGGAAGAATTTGGTGCAACGGAACGTCAAGCCCGGAAAGCTGACCAATTATTTCAAAAACATCGAATACTGGCTTTGCCTGGACTCAAGCCAGGAAGAAAACTGCCACCAGGAATTGAAGTAGTAGTGATTAGTTTTTATGAAGATGACGAGAACAGTCGATTAAAGCCGGGGAAGAAGGATTTTGTATCCATAAAAAAGGAAGACGGTACTCGCGAGCATGTGCAAAAACGACTTATCTTGGGCAACCTGTCAGAGTTATACGACCGTTTCAAAATAGAGAATGAGGAAATAAAAATTGGGTTCTCAAAATTTGCACAACTTAGGCCTCGACATTGCGTTCTAGCCGGAGGAAGTGGTACCCACACAGTTTGTGTGTGTGTTTATCACGAAAATGTGCATCTCATGTTAGATGCAATTGATATAAAGCATCTGACTGAAGACTCAGATAGAAAACTTATTGATTATCACGACTGTTTAAAATTAATGATGTGCACTAATCCAAGTCCTGCATGTCATTTCAGCGAATGCGAAAATTGTCCTGGCATTGATATCCTGAAGGAACACCTGACTGAACTTCTGGATGAGAACTGCGTCATTGAGTTAAAATATCAAATTTGGCAACAAACAGATAGGAGCAATCTGGTAACTGAAGTAGCTGAGACCGATATCTCAAAATAACTCTATTGGTTGGAGTTTTCTTAATCATGTTTGATTTCGCGGAAAATTATGCTTACGTTTTTCAAAATGCTATCCAGTCTTCTCACTGGAATAATAATCAGGCATCCATTTTCACAGTAGTTATCTACTACAAAGAGGAAAATGAATTAAAACATGTGAGCATGGCGATCATTTCCGATAACTTACACCATGACACGGTTGCTGTTTATCTCTGTCAAAAATTAATTATTGAATATCTTAAGAAGCATTTTCAACTTGTAAAGATTCATTACGTCACAGATGGAGCACCACAGCATTTTAAAAATAAATATAACTTCGCCAACCTTCTGTGCCACAAAAAAGACTTTGAAATTCCAGCAGACTGGACTTTCCATCCAACTGCGCATGGAAAAGGACCATGCGATGGAATCGGAGGAAATTTAAAGCGACTTGCATCAAGAGCCAGCTTGCAGCGTCCAGCAGATAAGCAGATTCTAAGTGCTCATGATTTATATAAATGGGCCAGAGAAAATTTAAAGGAAACAGTTGTACTCTTCAGTTCTAAGGATGATCATTCAGCAATGACAGTGGAATTAGCAGATCGATTCAGTAAGTCTGTCACAATACCTGGTACTCTCAAGTACCATGCTTTCACCCCTAATGATAAGGGACAGCTGAACCTTAAACGATTTTCCTATGAAGAGAAGAGTGACATTTTTCCTAAACCTAAACGTACCTTGAATAGGGAGAGTACTTCAAAAGAAAAGAAAAGCAGTAAGAAAAATGGTGAGAAGAAAAGGCGAACCAATTAAAAAGCACTGTGTGGTGAGAGGCAAGAGGATTCATGAAAATTAAACACCCCGAATAGTGAGAGGCGAGGGGACTCACTTAAATTAAGCACCCCGAAGGAGTCTAAAATCGCACTGCCACCTCCACGTGGTAGACTCTGGAAACTATGATTTTACAGATCGTAGGCTGACGACAGGCGTTAATTAATGATTTTTCTGTAGTTGATTCATTTGAAAAAGCACTGTTTATATGTTAACAACGGTTGAATTGTGCACTTATTCATGGAATATTCATTAATAATCAATAATTATCGTAAACTAACGAACTGTAATAGTAAGGAATCATTCATACTGAGAAAAATCAACATCACTTCTGAAAAGGGTAGTTTGCATTTTTTATTTGTTTATAACAAATAATAAATAATATAAACTTACTCTGAACCACCGACAAACATTCTAAAATGTTTATTAGCTGATTTAATGTCATTCTGAATTAACATGAATGCGTTGAAAGAATGTTAGACTTGAAAACTAGTATGTGGACTACTAAAGGATTGCGTCTGAGCACGAGCATTAGGACTGCCTTCACATCGGGGCCTATATCTCGGAAACTGTTCACTGGACCATTTTTTTGCTCAGGACCTTTTTTGAAGCCAAAAGGTCAAGCTTCCTTTTAAGACTATTTAAAAAAAATAAAAATAACCCAAGTTGCTAAAAAAGTTAAATAAACAATTGAATTGTTTAAAAAATGCTTAAATTTTGTTTAGTTTTTTTCGTTAATAAAATAGAAGAAAAGAGTAATAAATAACCTTTCGAAAACCCTCATAAAAATTTTAAATCGCTAAAATAGAAAGGAAGTTACAAGCTTTTGAAAATACCCGTGCAGGCGTTGGGGTTGAAAATGTCACCCCCATCACTTGGAGGGGGGTGGTTTTTGTGGTCTATAAATTTGTCGATTAAGTACTATCGGGTAGGTGAACATATTCCCCGAATTTGAAGAAAATCAAAGAACATGACTTTTAAAGTTGGGGCAGTTGAGAAATAATGCCCCTTAGGCATCAGTAAATGTAGGGAAAGAGCTAAGCAATCGGTCTGGTGGATTGGCTTAAGTACGCAATTGCAAAATATAATTACAAATTGTCCAAAATGTATAGAAGAAAGAATAAATCATAAGGGCATCTTTGTATCAGATACATTTCCCAATAGACCTTGGCAGAAAATATCACTAGATTTATTCAAACATAAGCACTGGTATTTAATTGTTACCGACTACTACTCACGATTTATCGAGATTGAGATGTTACGATCTTTAACTGAAACATACGTGATAGAGATATGTAAGCCTATTTTCGCGCGGTTTGGAATCCCTGAAATCGTTCGTAGTGACAACGGTCCGCAATTTTGTTCAAGGTTTAAAACTTTTGCACGCGAATATGACTTCAAGCATGTTACTAGTTCGCCAAAATATCCTCAAAGTAATGGGTGTATCGAAGCAGCCGTGAAAATAGCTAAAGCCCTAATTAAGAAATCGGATGATGTGAATCTCTGATTGCTGGCATACCGTACTACACCCCTTGAAAATGGTTATTCACCTGCTGAGTTAATGTTCGCTAGAAGAACTAGTTCTACATTGCCGGTTATTCCAAGTAAGTTAGGCACTTTTCCCGATCACGATTTCGTTCAGGGGATAGAGAAAATAAGAAAAGAAAAGCAGGCGAATAACTATAATAAAAGACACAGGTCTAGGAACCTATCTCCGTTGAAGATAGATGATTCGGTATGGATCACGGATTTGAGAGAGTATGGAACCATATCAAAGATAGACAAATTACCTAATTCTTATTGGATGCAGACAGAGAAGAGTTGTGTCCGTAGATACAGATGGCATTTAATCCCTGCTCCATACCGGAAATCAAAGAACATAGCCAACGATATAGATGGTCCTTCTGTAATGGATGTTCCTACAGACGGTGCGCGAGAACAAAATGAAATAGAGCTGACCGACGGTTATCAATATGATATAAACGAGCGTGAGAATAATTTAAACGAGCGTGAGCGAGAAGATTGTATTCAAAACGATGTTGCAGTTGATATAAATGTGAATAGAAGACCTATAAGAGAAAGTAAGCGACCTACGTGGCTGAAAGACTATGTACCATGAAACAGATCTTTCAATAAAAGAATAAAGGGAAGATGTTGTATCAGCATGCACAGACGGCTCACCATACTATGGTAGAATATGGGGGAACGGGGGTCAAGATGGCGTCGCCTGTGCTAGCACGTACACGTCTACTCGGTTACTTATAACAATAAAGTGATATATATATTTATTGTAATAGAACCCACAACGAATAGTTACTAACAAAACAACTATCGTAGCAGGCGAACGGACGCGTGTGTTTGGCTTGTGTTTTTGTGTTCACAGTCCGAGAAGCTTTTCTAACCACAAAGTAAAAAATCATATTTCATTTTCCTGGACACTGGCTAATTATTTTTAATTACTATTGGGTCCCTTCCGTTCAGCACTAAAGTTATAAGTTAAAGTTAAGGTTTTTTCTTAAACTGCAAATTGACTCCACAATTAATGTTGAAAGATGTTAAAAGTCGATACAGACCCAAAATCTAAACTCGAAACGTGACCTGTTTCATTCATTTTCTCGAAACTGGATAGCTTTTTGTGAGCAAACTTTTTTTAGTTCGATAGAGCATGAAAGTATCTCGAAAGTACTTTCTTATTACATTCTCATTCTAATGAGAAGGTATTGGTTTTATGTAAAATTTGACTTGGTCGGTTTTCATCAAATCTCCACGTTTCGAGACCCCCTGAGGTAGAAAAAAGGTTTTTACCAAGGTGTCTGTAGTCTGTCTGTCTGTAGGCACGATGACTTTCGAAAAAATAATCAGATTGGGTTGTGCTTTGGCACACTTTTTTAGGGCCTAAGAAGAAAGAAAAAGTTCATTAACCAGCTAATTTTGATCAAAATTCAAAAAATTAGAGCATTTTGAAAATTGTTTAGACCTTTTTTTTCAAAATTCCAAAATTCTATGTATGACTATTCATAGTACTCCAAAAAAACAAATGTAAATGAACATTTTATGCCGAAAAACGCACGATATGGAAAAAAAGTAAAGAGGAGAAAAATGTTTCTTTTCGAACACCCTACAATATTTTCGTAACAACTTTTTGAATTTTTTGAAAAATCCAAAATCCAAATTTTGATCACACAAAAAAATAATGAAAAATCAATAACTTCATTTTGCTGTCAAACTATGCAAGATACGACCAAAGATGAATGGAACAAAATTATGCACCCAAAAAAGATCTCCAAGTTTGTTATTATTCACTTTTTGATAAGATGCGTAGTTTTTGTTTTATTCGTAAAAGACAGCATTGGAAATAGTAAAATTAAATTTTTGGACGAATAATACAAGACAGAGACAAAATTTGTTCATCCAAAGAAGAGATACAAATTTGTTATAAATCATGTTCTGATAGGATGCGTAGTTTTTGTTTTATTCGTGACATTTTCATTTCTATCATACGGTCGATAGAACCTTGAGTGAATAAAGTTCCATTTCATTCTAAAATAAAAACAAATTTAACAATCACTTCACATGTAGAGGTTTTGATAATTTTATAATATTTGCAAATAAACTTTTTCTTTCCATCAAAGTCGAACACAAAGTTTAAAAATCTAGAGAAACCGAGCGTAAAGCGCGATGTAAATACGTCCGAGCGCGTAGCGCGAGGTGAATACATAATCGAGCGCGAAGCGCGAGATCCAACAGTCGCGCGCCGTAGGCACGCTCAAACTTGCGAGCGAAGCGAGCAATTTTTTTTTCTTAAATGGTCCCACTGAATTTACAACATGTTTTTAGTCTCTCCTGAAAAAAGTGAAAAATAGCGCTTGACTCCTTTTGCATTTCTACCCTTCAAATAATGATTCAAGTATTAAAAGATGTTTATTTTTAATCCTGCAGCTTTAAAAAATTTTAATTTGTAACTGAATCAATTAAAATGTTTCAATCTAAAATTATCGAAAACTTTCAATTCAAAAATTCTTGTATATTTAAATAGCTTTAAATTTCTTTGAATTTAAATTTAAAATGTCACAACTATTAAGGCTTTAAATATTTTTGAAATTGCCATTAGCTTTTTGAAGAACATCATAGCATAAAAAACACCTTTCTTTTTGATGTTCCAAGTGCATACATTCTTCATTTTTTGACCTTATATGAAACAAAAATATTTAGCAATTTCTCCAGTAAAAGTCTGATTTTTGTAGCTATTTTATAGAGTAAATAGCATTCCTTTTTATCAAGAAATTACAACCAAAATAAAAAAGTCTTATTTCATAATTTTGCTTCTTTTTACTTCTTTCTACTCTAAAACCGTTATTAGATGGAAGAATGTTGTTTCTTATATACAAAAAAGTGTTTAAAAAAGTTTTCAAAAATGTTTTGAAAAGCTTAAAAAAGTCACAGGTTTAAATGGTTCAAAATATATTATATAAACGCTATAAATTTGAAATTAGTTTACTTTTTCATTTTTAACCTGCAAGTATTCAATTTTAAAGGTCATAAATTACAATTGTGAAAAATAAGTAAAATACTTTGACTAATTTATATTTTTAACAAAAAACAGTTGTATACATACTTAAATCTAAATGCAGTTGAAAACATTGAATTTAAAATGCGTTAAATTCAAGATATATTTCGAAAAGAAAACTGAAAGCAAAGGATCGTCTTTCAAAAAAAGCGACCAAATTAAGAAAGTATTTGCACATTTCAACGTTCAAATTTAAACTTTTTACTTTTTCGCGTTATAGCAATTTTAATCTCAGAATTTGTTATTTCTGACCTAACCTATAGCTTATAACAGAAAGTGTGAACTGTAGAAAAAATTGGCAAGGTCCAGGAGTCTAAATTATAATTACAGCGATTTTTCTGTACTTCTAGGGACGACTGAAATATCTCGAAAAATAAAATTCCCGATTCTGTAAGACGCCCTTATAATAAAATACCAAAAATACTAAAATTCCCGAGCAGCGTATAATATTGCCGAATTTTAAAATTCCCAGATAATAAAATTCCCCCAAAAAATTGCCAGATTATAAAATATCCGAACTATAATATTCCATACTTATAAAATTCCAGAATTTAAATAATTAAAAAATTGTTTCTCAATAAATATTGTTTATTTATTGAAAATACGATCATAAAATATTTTCATCAATGAAATTTTTGTTTATTATTTAAAGTTTTTTTTAAATTGATGTATGAATTTGAAACAAAAATAATTCTACAAAAATGGTAGAAACAAATGAATGCAAAACACGTGCGACTCTAACAAAACCAAAATATCTCCCTAAATTTTCTTTGAACCTAATACAATTTTGCAAACAAACATTGCAGGATTCAAATCAGTACTGATTCATCTCGAAGTTTCTTTTTAATTTTTTTAAGATCAACAATTTTTAGAGAACATTTTTTGTAATAAAAAAACATATATATATATATACTATGTACATTTTCTATCCAACATTTCTTAGCTAGAAATATATTTTTCTCAATGATTGTTCTCTTAAATGTAAACAATAATTTTTGAACAATTTAAACATTAAAAAAGTTTTTTCTTTGGTATAAATATTTGATTATTTCAATAAAAAAATATTTATTAAAGAAAATTTTTTTCAGCACTAGTGTATCTCGAACTTTCTTTTCAGTTTTTTTTTAAATTAAAAATTCGATTTTCGAGAAGAAGTTTTTAAATATTTTTTGAAAAGACTATGTAAAAAAATCTACCTCAAGCTACAGATCTGCAAAAATTCTTCATATATTCTTAAATGCACTCAAATTTCGGTTCAATGTGGTAATAAAACTTAAACTTCAAGGTACAAAAAATTATAATTAAAAAAATCATATACATATATCATTCATAGAAAAACATTAACGTATTAGAAATTATAATACAAATATAAACATGATTATCTTTTTGAGAGTATTACTCTCACAATTCAGTTTATTTATTAGCATCATATCAGTGCTTCTGTCATTATTAATTTTCAATTATTTTTTCCAAATAATGATGCATTTTCTGTGTACCTAGACATTGCGCTATTTATCATTATATTCCGAAGTGCGGTGTTTATGAAGAGAAAGAGATACATATCAAACTTTTATAACCTTAAAAAAGCTTTCAACTGCTTTACCGCCATATTTTACTATGAACGAGAAAACAAGCGCTCGACTTCGTAGTACGGTGAGGGCTAGAGTTTCTAAATTCCCGGTAATTTAAAACTGGGTAATATTACCAGTAACATTCCGGTATGTTACCGAAGCTTCGAGAATTAATCGAGAATTTATGAGAATATTCAATTATAATGCCTTTTTGTTATTTCAAAAAGTAATTAGATAATGTTTGATGTCCGCCAAATTATATTCATGGTTATAAATAATATTTATAACCACGAATAATATTTGGCAAACATCCATGATTCTTTCTTTCGTCGCCTGGGCATCCTAACCCCACCTGTCATTCGACTTAGAATAATTTGAGGCATGGCATTTTGTCCGAAAAAGTTAAAGTCCCTCTAACAATCGACAGCGCAAGCGCGTCTGTGGTTATCGATCACGCTTGTAGACATTTTCTTGGCGAAAACGCGCCAATCGTGCGAAACCTGTATCTAGAAGCATCGCGAAAAGATGCTCGCTTGTTAATTTTCGCACAGCGACCGCGGGCCAATACCCCACTCTCTTACACCGTGAGAAGTGCGCCGCCGCCCGAGCTAACCTTTAAGTATAGCGCGTTTCAAGACCGAGAGACACTTCTCCCCTAGTCCCCGTAGTATAAACATATACGCTACTTAAATAAACCCAAGTTTTTAACCTTACATTGCCTACCTCATTTTTGCACCTCCTTTTTTCTAACACTCGCATGCCACCTCCACAGCAGCGTCACACCCGATCTCCGTTACGGAGAGGACTACTCCCGTTTCGGTAGCCATTGCCGTCATCGGAGCAAACCCCATCTTCGCCCTGTACACCCTGGACCACCCAAACCATTTTCCCCCGTCTTCGAAGCGACCCCCCTTACGGAGAGGATTACTCCCGTATCGGCGGTAATCGCCGTCACCGCAGCGTTGCCCTGGACACCCCCCCCCTGCTGTTCTCAAATAACCAGACCTTCCCGCACGAATTCAATAAAGTAATCCCAACTTTATTCAATTTTTAATCGAATAACTTTGTGGATCAGTCTCAACCCACAGACTGACCTCAATTTGACGCCCAAACGTGGGCCCTGAGAAAAAAGTTAACACACTTTTCAAACCCATCTTATGCTCTATAAACACACCCCTTTCGATCTCTAAACTAGGAGTTCCACTAACAGAAGTATCCCCACCCTGGAAGTAGTGGCGCCCTTGACACAACGAACTCCGACAAGGACTCGTCAGTCCTCAAACCTGGAGTTTGATCCACAGGAGCATTCTCACCCTGGTAATCATCATCAAAACCAAGGGGACTCCTCTGCAAATAATTCTCCCCTTCTCCTCAGATTTAGACCTTGTGGTGAAGCCGCGCTTTCAACCAATATGGCCTCCTCTGCAGGAAATTTGCCTCTTGAACAAAACCAAGACCCTATGGAAAACCCACCCCTTGGACAAAATCAAGGCCCTGTGGGAAACCAACACCTCATCAATTTCCAGCCCTCTGCAGGAAACCCACCCCTTGAACAAAATCAAGGCCCTGTGGGAAACCACCCTCACAACAATTTTCAACATCTTTCAGAAAACCCACCCCTTGGACAAAATCAAGGCCCTGTGGGAAACCACCCTCCCAACAATTTCCAGCTCCCTGCAGGAAACCCACCCCTTGGACAAAATCAAGGCCCTGTGGGAAACCCTCACCCTTTAAATAATGCCCCCCTTGCTCAAAATGCCGGTTACGCTTACCAGGCACCCTACCTTAATCTGCAAGCATTGCAGACAATTCTCAATGCCATCCCTATTCCCCCACGTCCACTTCCAGAGTTCCACGGTCGTGACTATGAAGACCCCACCGTCTTCCTCAATCAAATGGAACAATATTTTCACAATCAAGGATCTCCGGCCGAGCAACGGATTACCCTAGTAGCCCAAGCTCTAAAAGATAGTGCTGCAAGATGGTGGGAGATGTACCGTGGTCTCCCCTTCGAATGGGCTCGTTTTCGGGAATTTTTTCTACAAAAATACAATGGGGCCAATACACTAGGACGCCTCACCTCCCAACTATACTTTCAAAAACAAGGAGACAAAGAGACCGTGTGTCTCTTCCTTCAGAAAAAGTATCTACTTTTTCAACGCCTACAACCCCATGCCCCCAAAGAAGCTAGGGCCGCTACACTCCTAGAATTGCTACGTCCATCAATTCGTTGTGGTATTAGGGCTTCCCAACCAGTCGATTTCAACACCCTGATGTCCAGAGCAGTAGAGGCTGAATTCGACGAAACCGAAACAACCCAGTCCTTCAAACGGGTTGAACGTCAACAGGAGTCAGCCGAATCCACTCCCTCACGCCGACTACCAAAATATTGGCACTGTCCGGGCAATCACTTTAACCGTGACTGCCCTGAGAATAAACAGGAAGTCCCTCCTAGACCATTCAAACCCTCCCAGGTAAACTGGAGGCCACCCGGGCCAGCCGCCCCCCAATAAGACTTCAAACCACGAAAAGACGTTTCCGGCTTGTGCCCCACTTCTGAGTAATTCTTAACAATCAAGAACCACAAGCCCTTTTTGATAGCGCTTCCACGGATAATTTCGTATAGCCCCAGTACCTAACTGAAGCCCAACATCGGCGAATGAGGCCTGGGCACGATATAGTGGACATAGCCAAATCCGGAGCGTTCCTTAATGTCCAAGGTACTGTCGAACTAGAAGTCACAGTGTGCGGACATCGTACAACAAGCACCTTCTTCGTTAGCGATGAAACCATCGATCCCTTAATCCTCGGAGATCCCTGGATCGAGGAACAAAGGGCAGTTTACGATCGACCTAGAAAATGTATTTACGCTGGAAAAAATCAACGTTTTACGATTTATTGCGAAAATACAACTCCCCCACCCACCTTGAACGACCCAGAAATTGCCCAAGCGCTGGCGAAAGTCCCAATCCAGTATGCCGCCAAATTTCAGGACACCCTTCAACGGTTCCAATCGATCGTGAACCCCACTGGAATACCCACTCAAACCCATTCAGCTGAGCATAAAATCGAGCTCACAACTACCCAACCCTTTCGGCTACGTCCCTACCCCTGCTCAGAAGAAAAACGCGAGCTTATCTGGGAACAGGCACAACAGATGTTAGCCGATCAGATAATTGAGCCTTCAAATTCTCCTTATAGTTCCCCAGTAGTCATCGTAATACGTAAAAACGGTAAACCCCGTTTCTGCGTCGACTACCGCCGCTTAAACGCCATTACTGTCGATACCTCTCAAGAGTTACCACACATCCGTGATACTCCTAAGGACCTTGGAAACGCCCACATTTTTTCTACTATCGACCTCCGTAATGGCTACTGGCAAGTTCCGATGGAAGAGAGCTCAAAAAAATATAGTGCCTTCACCCTTCCCCAAGTAGGTACCTATCAATTTAAGGTTATGCCGTTCGGCCTGAAAAATTCCCCCAGTACGTTCCAACGGCTAATGTCCCAAACTGCCCTTGTTGGATACATTAATAAATTTTGTATGGTGTACCTAGATCATATCATCATTTACTCTCAAACCTGAGAGGAACATCTTCATCATATTGACCTTATATTGGAACGTCTCAATATACACGGTCTGAAGTGCTCGCTGGAAAAAAGTCGCTTCGGAAAAACCTCAACCGATTTTCTCGGTCACGTTATCACCGCCGAAGCCAACTTCCCTCAGAGCGAGCACGTGAATGCTGTACTTGAAGCTTCCCCTCCCAAGTAAAAAAAAAAAACTTTACAAAAGTTCCTAGGTATTTGCGGATGGATCCAAGAATATGTCCCCCACTTTTTCATTGCAGCCGCACTCCTTAAGGATCTCCTCGGCAAACAAGGCAGTCGATGGAACTGGCCCCCAGAAGCAGAGTGTGCTTTCGAAAATGTAAAAAATCTCTTTAAAAAGCCATGGCGTTTAGGAAGCCCTATCCCCGGACTACCCTACACCCTACAAACTGACGCAAGTACCATAGGGATGGGAGCGATACTCTACCAAACCAAGCTAGACTCTACCCGAAGCATTATTAGTTACCCTAGCGCCAAATTTTCTCCCACTCAGTCTCATTATGAAAAAAACGAGCGAGAATGCCTCGCTATCATTTGGGCCCTCAATAAATTTGCTTCTCATCTACAAGGTCATCGCTTCGTCCTTAGAACCGACGATGAAGCAATTACATGGTTACATCGCGTTAAGGAGGCCCGGGGCAAACTCAGACAATGGGCTTGTCAGCTAGGTACTCATTCTTTCACCGTCTAAAAATGCCTAACGTGTCAAAGCCTACTCCCTGTGGCCCTAGCAGAAGTTCCCTCCGGCATTAACAATGAAGAGGATCCCTTCATAGATGAACGCCTGATGCCCCCTGAAAAAAAAACCCACGTCCAAACAGCCACCGTACCTTGCGTCCATGAAAACACGTGATCTGTATGACGAGATTACAAGTGCTCAACAGGCAGATGACGAAACGTGTAAACTTGCCTCCAAATATAAACAGCTTGCATCCCTACTGGTTCTTACGGAAAAAGAAGCTGTCTTTTTTTCAACAGCATTCCCTTAACTCTAGTGGTCTCTGGAGAGCCAGCGGAACAACACCCTTCACCTGGATTCTCTACGTCACAGGTATGACCCGGGAGATGGTACTTCATGAATACCATGACTCCGGACTTGCCGGACATCCAGATATGGAAGAGACCCTTCGAGCCATCCAATAGCGTTTTTTCTGGCCCAAGATGAGAGAGGACATCAGGGAATATGTACAAAGTTGCCATCTTTGTGCTTGCTGCAAACCCCTCAGGACCGCCCACCGTGACCAATAACGCCCCCGGGAACCAAAAAACCCTTGGAAAATCGTCGCCCTTGACCTAATGGGACCTTACCCCCGATCGGGTAGAGGAAAAACCTACCTTCTTGTAGTAACCGACCACAGTAGAACGCGAAGTTTACCGTCGTTACGGTTAACCCAGAGCCGTACTTACCGATAACGGGCCCCAATTTACGGGTAAAAATTGGATCGAAGCTTGCCAAAAATGGTCCACCTCCTGCTGGACCACCCCCACTTACCACCCCAGAGCTAATCCAACTGAACGCCGTAACCAAGATCTAAAAAAAGGCATGAGAATACGCCTGACCGTGCGCCCCCACAAGGACTGGGATCTCCACATCCCTGAGATCCTCTATAACACCCGTACTCGACGTAACATTGCAACTGGGCTCACTCCCAGCGAAGTTCTTTTCGGAACTAACCTCAAACGCCCCGGTGAATGGACCTTCCCAAAAACGCTCACGCCCACTGACAGTTCCAAGGACGCCCGGATCCATCAGGTGAGGCAGCATCAGGCCCAGTACGTAAGGAAAAAAGCACCGAACGAAGCTCCTGAAGAATCCGCACAGCAATACGAAATCAGAGAACAAGTCTTTGTCCGAAACCACCAACTCTCGGATGCCCAAAAAGGCTTCAATGCCGCTCTGGCCCCACTACGTAATGGGCCTTTCACTATCCTAGAACGGATTAGTGGACAGGTCTACGAGATAGACCTCATCGATCGTGTCGCAAAAATGCACACAACTCAGATCTACCCCGCATACCCCGGCAAAAATAAATGCGTTGTCACGCAAAAGAGTGATCCTACTTTCGCTCCAGAAAGGTCAGCTCTTCCTCCAAAGAGTAGTCCCAGATCTGCCCGAGAACCCACACTCACCTCTACCTCAATGTGCGACCTCCCTGTCGACCCAAGCATTGAGAAAAACTCTAGGCTCCCAATGAATACCCCTGATATCCAGGTGTCACAAAAATCTAGGCCCCCAATGGATACCCCTGATATCCAGGTCTCAACCAACTATAGGCCCCCAATGGATACCCCTGATATCCAGGTCTCAACCAACTCTAGGCCACCAATGGATACCCCTGGTATCCAGGTCTCACATAAATCTAGGCCCCCCATGGATACCCCAGATATCCAGGTCAACCAAAACAAGGATTCTCTTCCTCAAAAGCTCACATCACTGCCTTGTAAGGCACCCAAAATGAACACCGGACCCACGACTCTCTTAACCCCTCGAGTCTACCGACGACACAGAAGACGCCCAAGAAAAATGGCCCAACCAAGTCCGGTGGTCAGCTCACAACCCAAAGGCCCTTCGGCCCAGGAACACCGTAGAGGGCGGCCTCTGAAAAGGCCCGAGACCGATCTGTTGATCCAGAATCTCGAAAAAGACCCTCCGGTCCAGGAGCGCCGTAGAGGGCGGCCTCTGAAAAGGCCCGAGACCGATCCGTTGATCCAGAATCTCGACGAAGACCCTCCGGCTCAGAAACGCCGTCGAGGGCGGCCCAAAAAGGTCCCAGATCATTCAAGACCCTCCGGACAAGGAACTCCGTCGAGGGCGGCCTTCACGGTGGCCCCAGGATGCTGACACCAGGAAGGAGAACAGGATATCTGATTCTCCACCACTAGGACGATTTTACGATCTCCGACCTCGGCGTTAGATCTATTGTAAAAATGTGTATAGTTCTTAGTCTTAATTTTTTTCACCTGTATAGATATAAGTATTTTTAGATTGAGCATTTAAGTGTAATTTCCGCATTTTTTTTATTTTCCAGAGTGATGTTAGAACGCCTCAGTTGACGAAAGACCCTGTGGATTGATGTCCGTCAAATTATATTCATGTTTATAAATAATATTTATAACCACGAATAATATTTAGCAAACAGCCATGATTCTTTCTTTCATCGCCTGGGCATCCTAACCCCACCTGTCATTCGACTTAGAATAATTTAAGGCATGGCATTTAGTCCGAAAAAGTTAAAGTCCCTCTGACAATCGACAGCGCAAGCGCGTCTGCGGTTATCGATCACGTTTGTAGACATTTGCTTGGCGAAAACGCGCCAATCGTGCGAAACCTGTATCCAGAAGCGTAGTGAAGAGATGCTCGCTTGTTAATTTTCGCACAGCGACCGTGGGCCAATACCCCACTCTCTTACACCGTGAGAAGTGCGCCGCCGCCCGAACTAGCCTTTAAGTATAGCGCGTTTCGAAACCGAGAGACACTTCTCCCCGAGTCCCCGTAGTGTAAACATCTACGCTACTTGAGTTAACCCAAGTTTTTAACCTTACATTGCCTACCTCATTTTTGGACCTCCTTTTTTCTAACACTCGCATGCCACCTCCACAGCAGCTTCACACCCGATCTCCGTTACGGAGAGGACTACTCCCGTTTCGGTAGCCATTGCCGTCATCGGAACAAACCCCATCTTCGCCCTGTACACCCTGTACCACCCAAACCATTTTACCCCGTCTTCGAAGCGACCCCCGTTACGGAGAGGATTACTCCCGTATCGGCGGTAATCGCCGTTACCGCAGCGTCGCCCTGGACCCCCCCCCCCCCCCGCTGTTCTCAAATAACCAGACCTTCCCGCACGAATTAAATAAAGTAATCCCAACTTTATTTAATTTTTAATCGAATAACTTTTTGGATCAGTCTCAACCCACAGACTGACCTCATGTTCACGATGTTATAGTTGATTTTTTATCATTTGGTATATTTAAAAAAGTTTTGTTCTTATAAATAATATACAAAATGATCGAAAATTAACTGTAGAATCTTGAACATTCATTCACAGTGGTCGAGAACCGTTTAACATCTAAAAAATTCAGTAATTAGATCATATTGGCGCTTATAGAATAAATTATAAAGAGCGCCTATTTAGGTACATTTAAAATATGGGAAATTTTATGAGCAGTGAAATAATAAATTTAGAAAATTTCCAGAACACTCCGTATAATTGTCCTGCAAAACTGCAAAAACTTCAAAAAATAAAATGATTACATTTGAATAAATGTAAATAATTTAAATATTTAAATCAAATGAGCAATAATTATTTATTTCAAAAACTGTTCATGTCTCAAATTCAGTGAAGTTTTTTATTTAAACTGAATAATGTGTTCTTTTTAGACTGAAGATGAGGTGTTCTTAGCACTTCTATGCTTTTCTTAAAAAAAGCTGAATACAATTATATCAGTTCTTACATTTTTTCGAAATTTGTTTCCGCTGCTCTAAGTAAAGAATATTGGACTGCATCCAGGCAATTCCTACCATTATTTTAAACACTATATTGAAAATCACAGTATTTTTAACCAGACACGATTTATATCGATTTACCTAAACAATAAAGATAAAAATAAAAAATATATTAATTTTCTTAAACACGAAGAACTTATCACCATGTTAAGTATAGTAGTTAAATCACAGTTTTTCTAAATGTAAATGGCTGGACGCATTAATAAAGTCGCTTTGTACTTGCATTTTAAAGATGAAAATAATTCAGCAAATGGATAATGAAAGCAAAGTTGTCGCTATTAGAAATGCTGTGAGGGATCTCGCAAATTAAAGGGATGGGAAGGATTTGGAGCGTCGAGAAGCTAGGTGAAGTCATTGAAGTAGTATCGGTTATCAAAAAAAAATGGTTTATTACACCAAACTTACAGGGTTGATGGGTCCTGCGGGCCCACGATCGCTGTGAAATCTCAAGGCTTAATCCCGAGAGCAGGTGATGAGGCTGAAGGTACGTCAGGGGGTGTTGGAGGTAGCATCGATGACGATGCCGGAGATAGCGTCGATGATGATGCTAGAGGTAGCGTTGATAATGATGCTAGAGGTAGCGTCGATGACGGTGAACAGGTGTTACTCCCGGTCCGAGCAATGGTACCGAAAATACGAGACTGACTCTCCAGGGTCAGGATTTGGGTATTAGAACCAGGAAGTGATACTTTCCCCACTCCTGGTCCTAGACGCACAGGGTCGCACGGTTGTAGGGTTCTTGTAACTTTGTTACAACCTCCCCCCCTCTGTTTGGAACGAGGTTTATTTTTTCAACAGTTCCTCGCACCTATCCAGTTCCTCGCCGAATGTAAGCCATGAATCTTCCTCTGTGATATCGAGTTGCACATATGAATCGTCTTCCTGTTCCTGTGTCCGTTCATTTTCTTCCACCGTTATCCTTAGAATTTCTTTGAATCCTTTATTTATTTCCACCCAACCGCCTCTGACGTACTTAGTTTTTGTCGAATCCGGGATTGTGTGGTGATTTTTCATTCTATTCGACATTTCATCACAGTAGGTGTCGTGAAAAATATAAAGTTCCACCGGAACCATCTTCTCGCAGTGACGACACCTCCATACCTTGATGTCTTCCATCTTTTTCTTTCTGTATGCGTCTGTGTTTGTCTTTGAGTTCTTGGGATTGCACCTGTGTTTTGATTTTGTTGTACCATCCCCCAAGCTAATTCTCCTCTAACCGTTACTGATTCAAAATTTTGGTTTCTTGCTAAATTTTCCGTTCTGTCGTCGTTTTCTACCGATTGATTCTCAATATTATCGTTTTCTAAACTATTCACACTTGCTTGTGCATTATTTTCTTCACTTATAATTTCTGGTATCCTATCGTTTTCCCTATTATCTCTGACCTCTTCTACCGGGTTTGCCATTTTTGGAATAATTTTTATTTTTCCCGATCTCAATTGCATTCGTTTTTACTTTCTACTCTATTCGGCCTAGCTCAGGGGTTTCTATGGCTGATTAAAAACCGGCACGTTCACTCAGGTGAGCGTCTCGGTTTTTACTACTGCGGGGTTGCGCGTGGCCTAACCACGTAGCGGAAGTATCCACTGAGGGCGGGAATGCTTGGGGTTGTTTGGCTTACGTCACTCGAACGGTGATTTCGCGCGCCAAATTTTGTAACTGACGCCGCTTTCTTTTTCTAACTTTCGTTCTTTTTCTTCAAAATTTTTCTAGTTTTCTCCTACTATTAAACTCCACTGTTGCTTTTATTTTTTAATATTCCCTTTTCTTCTTTTTCTACCTGAAAATTGTTCTTTTTAATTTAGTTTTTTCTTTTTAGACCCCTCACTTGTGCATTCCAGCTACATGGAATCCACACAAGGCGTTTTGTTATCAGGGTAATTTTTTTATTTTGTTGAAGGTGGCAGAGCTTGCGAGCACGCGAAGTATACCAACTATTTTTTAACGGACATTTATAACAGTCTACCCGCACTTTTTCGAGCTAAATATATTTCTACCCGCACTTTTTTTAAAAAATCATTTTTCATTAAACACTTTCCTACAACAATCTTTCAAAATTCCAACACCAAAATTTCATAAAATTTAGAAAGGAAAAGAAAAAATTTTCTAATGGCACACATGCATAAGTAATTGTTCCTTCATCATTTTTTGACTTCGTTCTCGACTAGGAAGATTTTTGGAGGGAATTGTGGGTTTTTTTTTAAGGAGGGCGCCAAATTTGTGAGGGATCTCGCAAATTAAAGGGATGGGAAGGATTTGGAGCGTCGAGAAGCTAGGTGAAGTCATTGAAGTAGTACCGGTTATCAAAAAAAATGGTTTATTACACCAAACTTACAGGGTTGAGGGGTCCTGCGGGCCCACGATCGCTGTGAAATCTCAAGGCTTAATCCCGAGAGCAGGTGATGAGGCTGAAGGTACGTCAGGGGGTGTTGGAGGTAGCGTCGATGACGATGCCGGAGATAGCGTCGATGATGATGCTAGAGGTAGCGTTGATAATGGTGCTAGAGGTAGCGTCGATGACGGTGAACAGGTGTTACTCCCGGTCCGAGCAATGGTACCGAAAATACGAGACTGACTCTCCAGGGTCAGGATTTGGGTATTAGAACCAGGAAGTGATACTTTCCCCACTCCTGGTCCTAGACGCACAGGGTCGTACGGTTGTGGGGTTCTTGCAACTTTGTTACAATGCGCTTCACGGAAGTTTGGAAGAATAAAAAAAAAAAAATTCTCATAAATTCTAGCCCAGAACGAACGTCGCGTAAGTTACCCGGTAACTTACCAATATTACCGTACGTTACCAGGGTAATTTACCCGACTAAAAACTCTAGTGAGGGCAGCACCTCGATATGGTTGAAAATGTGATGTCCTATAT
>CAKNXH010064241.1:46916-70789 GCA_932178445.1 Andricus quercusramuli | reverse complement strand
ATATATTTCGGTTTCAATTCCCTTGGAATAGAACCGAAGGGCTTATGACAAAGACACCGAACGCGTCCTCGGGTTGCGGATAGAGGGTCCCCGTACCGAGGGTTTCTGCTGAATATGGTTACAATAATTAATAAGCAGTCGCGGACAATTGTCCAGGGATGGTCCCGAAGGAATAACCCCTAAACGAAGGTGTGAGAACCGTGCCGAAAGCTGCATGGTACCTGGGTGAGGTGTCTTTAACTGTGACTCTGGGATACCGGGCGACTTCTCAGAGTATCAGCCTAATCCTTGCACGCGGGGCTCTACAATGATTGACAAACCCTTTCCCTAGCTGCTCGTGGGAACCACAATGAAACCAACAAACCACCAAAATGTTTTAGATGCGGTTCGAAACGATCGAACGCGCAGAGCACCCGACAATGGATCGGCAAACAATACCGATCATCCTAGAGTTCAGGGTGCTGAAAATAATTTAGATGGAAACACGACGACGAACCGGCGAAACGCCCACATTCAGTGGACGGATCAACTTAAGAATGACGTGCTAGACTGCTACGATGCCAGTATTATCCCTGTTCGTGGAGTATTTATGGCGCGTATGCATACTCTGTGGTGCCAGAAACACCCAGAGCTTCAATACGTTTCGCATCAGTCTTTGCGAAATCAAGCCGACTACCTCCGGAAAAATGGATATGTACGCGGAGCGCCTCCTCAACCGCTGCTTGAACAAGCTGCAGACGAAGATGAAACGACATTAAGACCAACCGCAGAAAGCAGGCACCTTCTGAAGACGATCACAATTTCAGTACAAGGAGGACCATCAACATGCAAGTTCCTCTTAAGCCCCAAGATCTGGCTGAAATGGATGCCTCCCTTCGTGGAGATATCTCGCAAGAGTCCGAGCTCTGGACCATCAATTGCTCAGTTTATGGTGCTGCGAGAGCTTTGGCTGATTCAAATCGAAGGCTGAAACCGACGATGGATCAAAAGACCAAAAGACGCTTGCATCAACTGAACAAGAAAATTGGATGGGCAAGACAGAATGCGTCCCGTGTTCAATGTGTGATTGACTACATAACATCTGGTAGACCGTTCACGGAAAGGGTTCGAAAGTTCGCCCAAGAACCAAGGACCTTGAATCACACACTGAACAAGTCAAAGCTGCTGACAATCAAGCAGCATATTGTTGACAAAATAAGGCTGTTATCTGACGCAAGGAGGAGGATACAGAAGAGGGAGAGATGGAACAGGGAGAATCAAAAGTTTCTTGCTGACCCATCACGCCTCTTCAGTGATCCCCCTGTTTTTGTAAAAAATCCACCCAAGCCCAAGGAGGTAGAGAATTTTTGGAGAGAGGTGTAAAAGATCCCGAAAACACTAGAGTTGAAAGAAGATACTGACAATATCATCCGCTTCAAGGAGTTTTGCGACAGCCTCATGAAATCTGAAGAGGAGTGCCCATCAGTCACTGCCGAAGAGGTGAAAAAAGCACTTAGAGGCACGAAGAACTTTTCCGGTGCTGGACCAGATTGTATCAAGAACTTTTGGTGGAAGAAGTTTACTTCTATACACCAACATTTGGCCCGCATATTCACCTCATATTTAAAATCGGACACGCCCATTCCCCAGTGGCTGGTGTTAGGACGCACTATACTCCTACCGAAAAAAGGCAACTTGTCCAGATCAGAGAATTACAGGCCAATAACTTGTTTAAACACACTGTATAAGATCTTTACAGCTGTCCTAAACAACAGGATCGTTCGACGAATTGAGCCTGTATGGCGAGAGATGTAGGAACAACGAGGCTCGAAAAAAGGTGTAGCAGGCTGTCGAGAGAACCTGCTGATTGACAGGTGTGTCTGTAAAGACGCTGCCGCCCATCAACGCGTCCTGTCAATGGCCTGGATTGACTACCGGAAAGCTTTCGATTCAACTTCTCATAGTCTTATCATCTGTCTGTTGGAAAGATTGAAGGTACAACTACACATAGTGAGATGCATAGAGAGATTGATGCCTCTTTGGAAAACTAGATTTACCATCTCATCTAGGAATCATCGTCTGACGACGAACAAGGTCACCTTCCAGAGGGGCGTCTTTCACGGGGATAATATGAGCCCTTTGCTTTTTTGCATCACACTTCTGTCTCTATCTCTCGCACTACGAAATTATCCTGGATACCTCTGTGGCGACACTAATCAGCGTGAGCATAAGGTCACTCATGTATTTTATATGGATGACCTGAAGATCTATGCCGCTGGTAAAAGCAAGCTTCAAACTGCTATAAATATCGTCAAGAACTACACAGGAGAGATTGGGATGGACTTTGGTTTGGACAAGTGTGCCAAAATTCATTTGAAGAAAGGAAAGATTACTGGCGTTCCCAAGGACCCTGAGCTTGTGAATATAAGTGTTATTAGAAATCTTAACACTGAAGATCCCTATACATACCTGGGCGTGCCTCAAAGCCGCATTCAGGACGTAACATCAGTGAAGGAGTCTCTCCGAAGCAGATACAAGCATCTTCTTCGACAGATTTGGTCTTCCAATCTGTCGGCGTTGAACGAGGTATCTGCGACTAACATGCTGGTCGTCCCGGTTCTACTCTACTCGTTTGGGGTGGTATAATGGACGAAGAACGAGCTTAAGGCCCTTGATGTCACCACGCATACGATCATGCATATGCGTAAAAGCTTGCATATCAATTTGTCAGTTCCGCGATTATACATTTCACGCCCTCAAGGCGGACGCGGACTTCGGAATCTGCAATGTCTGCATAACCGAATTGTTTTAAGTACAGCTTACATCGTTGCGAATGGCAGAGATCCTCTCCTAAAGATGGTCAGAAACCACGAGATGATTGGCGAAGGAGCGTTCCTTTACAAAGCCACAAAGCAAGGTGCCGAGATCCTTGGCCTGAATTTCAACATCAGAAGTGAGGAAAGTGCATTACTCCATCTAGATGCTTCACGTCTAAAAGCCGAAGTAAAGAAAGCAAAGGTTAGTAAGTTTCACCAAGAGCTACCCGACAAGCATATGCACGGAAACTTTCAAAGAAATGTAGAAAAACAGTCCTTGTCAAAGGAGCAAACTTTTGCTTTCCTCAAATCCTCAGGGCTCAATTCAGGTACAGAGGGCTTTATTTTCGCATGCCAGGACGGTGTAATCTCCACCTTAGCATACCGCGCCCGCATTTTATGTCAAGAAGTTCCCAGTGATAGATGCAGAGCGTGTCATGCACACGCTGAGTACCTAGAACACATACTATAGGGGTGTCCGACCCACGCAGGAACAACGTATATCTATAGACATAATGCGGCCCTAAGAGTACTTTATTGCCACCTTTGTCGCTCTTACGGTGTTGGTCGCGACCCTGCCCTGCCGAACGCTCCAAGGGATATAGAGTCAATTGTCCGAAACGAGAAGTGCCAGATTTTCTGGAACTACGATTTTCGGGCAGCAGTCTCCGTTGCGCACTCGAGGCCTGACATTGTTCTCCAAGACTTCGAGAAACGAACGATATTCGTGATCGAATTCTCGGCTCCGTGCGAATACAACATCACTGCAAAGGAGAAAGAAAAAGAGGAGAGGTATCAAGACCTTAAAAGAGAGCTGCAACGACTGTACCCAAAATATTCGGTACAAGTAATTGTCCTTGTGATAGGTGCTCTCGGACGTGCTAAATTATTACTGGTTCGTAACCTTAAAGCCATACCCACGTGCCAAAAATATGCCAAGGCACTTGCGAGATGGATGCAGAAAGCTGTCATCCTTGAGTCGCTTCGTGTCCTCAAGACTCACGAGGGTTTCGCCGGCCTGTCGTAGTGATTTCGTCGTGCCCTATTGCCACCCATCTCACGGATGTGAGACGTGGTCATAGGTGTATTTTACCGCGGTTCTACTGGGGGCTATTGACATTTTCTTTTTAGATGGCAGTTGCTCTTAGTGGTACCCTGCGGTGGTTAATAACTTTTTATTTTAATTATATATATATATATATGTGTGTGTGTGTGTGTGTGTGTGGTTTCCCCACTCTACCACCCCGTACCGCATCTGCGTTCGTAATATTTTTGTTATAAGTTAATGTGAATAAATATTGAAAATAGTGACAGCCTGTGCGTTTGATCAAGGTTTTCTTAGCGATCACTGGGCGCAGCTTATGAAGCTTATAATTGTCATGTACCTAACTCTCCGTTTGAAGAAATTAGTGACTGATAAAAACGACGAAGAAATAAGAATAAGGCACCATCTAACAAAAACAATTCTTTTCAAAAATCAATAGTCTACAGAACTACTGGAAAGTTGTTTATATGTTCCATGTTACATTTTTTTGTATATGTATGTTCATATTTGAGCTTAAATTTATTCTCATATTATTAACCAAATAATGAAATTATTAACCAAAAAGATGAGTTCTAAAGCAAACATTTAACAGCAGACTTTTTAGACGCAAATAAGGAACTTTCAACCAAAAAGATGGAAAGAATTAAATAGAATTTTGATCATTCGTTGACTAAATAATAACATTGTAAATAAACATTGAAGCTTATTTCGAATAGTTTTAAAATATAAGGTTTGAAAACTGGAAATTTTTCTTAAAAATAAAGTTAATTTTCCATTGCACACTTTTTTATTTCAGACTACTACTTCTACTACTACTACTACTCCACAGTGGGAGTCTGTAACCCATACGTGGCGCGTCCCCGGGTGGCGGATAGGGGAATGCTCGCTGGAAACAGAGGGTAGTGCTGAAATAAAATAGGCCCCGCGGACCAAACAGACTGGGTGAAGGACACACCGAGAAAAAACCATGACCGCTTCCTGTTGCGGCCCTGTACCGAGGGTTTCTGCTGAACAGCGTTACACTACTGAATAAGCATTCGCAGGTAATGTCCAGGGATGGTCCCGAAGGAAAAACCTCCAAGCCAAGGCGTTAATCCACCGTGCCGAAGGCTGCATGGCACCAGGGGTGTGGTGTTCCATACGGTATCTCTAGGATACCAGGTTGCCTTCTAGAGTATACAAACCTTACCCCCGCATGCGGGGCACTGCGGGGGTGGACCTTTATTTCCCTAGCTACTCGTGGGAATTTGAATGGATGAAGTACAAAATTTGAACCGTAGTGTGTGTGAGGAGTTGGGGGGTCCATTGGACGTGGCTGAGGAGTTTGACTCAAGTCAAAAGACGACTGCCAAGCAGGATATCCTCTTTTGTGCCAGTAGAAGTCGGATGGGCCGCTGGCAAAAAGGGTAGATTAGAAGAAAGGAGGAAGTCAAGCCGGAAGAAGAAGGACACAAGTCAAACGGGGACTCAGACTGAACAAGCCGTGGAAGCTCCCTCCACCCATTTTGGGAAACGAGAGAGGGAGCCCACACTGAGCCCCGTGGAGGCAGGGTCCTCTAAACCAAGGACGAAGAAGTTGAAGACGCGCAACGCGGCTGCAGCGTCCTCAACCCCGAAGAAGGATGAGGTAGGGGCGACTGAAGTTGCATCCAGACCCATGAAGAAGGAGAAACAGAAGAGAGCCCGACCCGAGGCGGTCCTGATTAGACCAACCGAGGGTTCGAGCTATGCGGAGGTCCTCAGGAACCTCAAACAAAAGGTGAAGCCGGACACCCTTGGTGTAAAAATCAGGGGTGTCAGGCAGACCCGAAGGGGAGAGGTTCTTTTGGAGGTAGGGCCAGCTGCGGATGGTGCATCAAAGCTGTCCGCGGCCATCAAGGATGCGGTGGGAAATAGGGGGAACGTGCGTGAGCTCGTTCCCCGAATCGAAGTCGAGGTCCTGGACCTCAACTTGATCACCGACGAGGAAGACGTGGAGGCTGCGGTCCGGAAGCATTTCGGAAAGGCAGCAGCTGGAGAGTTGAAGGTGAACATTACGAAGAAGGCCTTCAGAGGTAATCTGAGGGCCTTTGTCGAATCGAAAGAAGATCTGGCGGCAAGACTCCTTCGCACGGGACACCTCAAAGTGGGCTGGGTGTCCTGTCGTGTGCGGAAGAAGACGGAGTCAGTTCGGTGTTACCGCTGCCTTGGCTTTGGCCATATGGCGGCGGGATGCAGGGGTCCAGACCGGACCCAGGCCTGCTGGAGATGTGGCAAGGAGGGACATAAGGCTGCGGCATGCGAAAGTTTGCCGCAGTGCTTCCTCTGCGCCACAAAGGAAGATAAGCCCCGGACAGATCATCGTCCCGGGACAATGAGGTGTAGGGCGTTCCGAGAGGCAGCCTTATCGAGGAAGCCTCAAGGACGCGCTACCTAGATGAGCAATACCCAACCAGGATGCCGAAGGCCGACGAGCCCGTTGTGTGGTACCACCACACTACTGAGGACGATGCGTGCATCCTGGTTGGATGATGATCGGGAGAATGCCAAGCTGGCACCCTAAAGTGAAAGTCGAAGCACGACTTAGTGGCCTTACCCCCATGTCCTTGAAGTAATGCGAAAGCGGTTCCGAGGACATGGGTTGGCGGAAAGAGGAGGTGAGTTTAGTGGGTATTACCGGTTTTAGGTCGAGTCCCACACTCAGTGCGTAAATGCATTCTCACCACCATTCCAAAAAAAAAAAAAAAAAAAACTACTACTACTGCTACTACTACTACTACTACTCCGACCTGCGACCCACTGGGAGTGCTTCGAACCGGAAACGGTGATGAAGCTGCTGTAAGCTTGCTCTGCCGATGTGTAAGTTGTAGTCGGTTATCAGGAATCCAGCCCCTTCGGGCCCTGATCAGGAAGTGCGTGGTGGCTGCAGATGTCGGAATCTGCAGTGCTCCGGGCGAGTCCGATCCGTCCGTGTATTCCGGGACCGGTTAAACGAAGGCTGGGCCCCAGGGAACTGGGGTAGGACTACGGTCTGAGGGTATACCCGTTCTCAGTTTTTTCGGCCCGCCCCTCCAAGAAACGAAGCGCTGGACGAACATTTATGGCTAATTCACTTATACAAGCAGAAGTACAAGCAGAGGAAACAAACGGAGTACAACAACTTACTGAGAAGAACATGGCGGTCCACACTAACACGGACGGGGGACAACACAAAATGGCGAACGAAGATATGGACCTGAAACATCTTTTCAAACAGCTCACGCAGGTAATACAGGGCAATGCAGTGTTATGCCTCGACAAGGAGAAATCTTGATGGCGAAATTAAAAAAGGATTGGAGGCAGCTGAAAACACACTGCGCCTTCTAGATGTTGTGTTTAATGAGACTGAACTCAAAATGACGCAGGTAGTCAGGAGTAAAGAGAAACAGCGAAGCGTTGACCTAGGAACACCAACGGGTCAGCGTACGAATAAGAGGATAGCTGAGAGTACCTCCAGCCCTGGTGAAGGATCATCATTGCGTCCAACGAAAAAGATCCAGCTTACTGGTGAAACTTTGGAGTTTATTGAGCCAAAGAGGCGAAAACGTAAAAAGCTGGTGGCTGCAACTGGTGAAGTGGGGTCACAACCAGAGTTGACTAGGGTAGCAGCACGTTCTACCAACCCATCGTTAAGGAGGAAGGCACGTAACCGCCCAGAGGCAGTTATTATTAAACCTGCAGCTGGCAAAAATTAGGCGGAGGTACTTAACCTGGTCCGCAATAAAGTAAAGCCGGAAGAAATGGATGTCACGATAAAGAGCATCAGAGAGACCAGGACTGGAGATGTCTTGGTTGAACTAGGTGCAAGTGTCGAAGCCAAAACCAAGTTTAGTGAAGCTTTGTCAGTGGCTGTGGGTGGACAGGTGCGTCAACTAGTCCCGAGGGCCAGGATTGAGATTAGGGATCTAGATTTAGCATCCGACGATCTTGAGATTATGGATGCCCTAGACAAGGTTCTTGGGGGCGAAAAGGGCAGAGATCTGGAAATAAATCTCTCCAGACCAAGCCGCTGGGGAAGTAGGATTGCGTACATCGATTGTGATGAAACCGCTGCTACTAAACTGGAAAAGGCTGGTCACATTCGGATTGGTTGGGTCAGCTGTCGCGTTTGACGCAGGATGGTCATCACGCGTTGTTTCCGCTGTCATGGCTTTGGTCATATTGCAGTCTCTTGCAAGGAGCAAGATAGAAGGAAAACTTGTTGGAAGTGCGGACAGGAGGGGCATCTCTCCCCTACCTGCACAGAGAAACCTGATTGTTATCTGTGCGCCGAGCGAAGTGGTAGCAACGTAAACCTGGACCACATTCCGGGATCTTTTAGGTGCCCGGTGTATAAGGAGTTTTGTGGGAATGAACAGTGATGGCGGTCATTGTTCAGTGTAACCTGGGCAGACGCAGACTTGCCAGAGATTTGCTGACCCAGATTTCGGGAGAGCACAACGCTGATCTCCTGATTATCTCGGAACAATACTGTGGCATGGGTGGACATAACTGGTATCCGGACAATACGAATACTGCAGCAATTTGGGTAAAAAATGTATCCAAGTTCCCTGTGGAAGACGTGTGTAAGGGTGAAGGCTATGTCTGGATCAAGTGTGGAAATATCACCTACGTGAGTGTATACCTCTCACCTAATGAGGGAATAGACGTATATGTTAGCAAACTTTCTGCACTAGAAGACGGCATACGTGAACTAGATGGAGAAATCATCATGGCTGAGGACTTAAATGCGAAGGCGGCGGAGTGGGGCATGCTGAGGACCTGCAACAGAGGCGGTAAGCTGGTAGAGATGGCGGCTAGGTTGGACCTAACGATCCTGAATACAGGCACGGTTACAACATTTAGACGCAGTGGCTACCAGGGTACTATTAATGATATTAGTTTGGCATCTGCTGGTGTCTCTTCCATGATACGTGGATGGCAGGTTCTGTAGGAGTTTACTGGTAGCGACCACCAGTATATTAAGTTCTGGGTTGGTTCAAACCTTGGGGTAGGCGGAACGCAGGCTGTCCTCGCAAGGGCACGAGGTTGGAATGTGGCTAAGCTTAGTCGACTGGCGGTAACCGAAACGTTGTCCAGAGCGGATGGTCTTAATAGATGAGCTATTTGCCCCACACAGATGACGCGAAGTATTGCAGAAACGATGGTGGACAAGACTATGAGTTTGATTGAAAAGGCATGTGACACGTCAATGCCCAAAAAATCAAAACATCGTCGAAATCAGCAAAACTATTGGTGGAATGAGGAACTTGCCGATCTACGCAGACAGGCTCTGGCGAAGCGCAGGAAGGCCCAGCGTAGTAGGGCCGTGCTGACGTCAGTGTGGCTGAAGCAAACTATACTCTGGCAAAAAAGGCATTGAATAGGGCCATCAAAGACAGCAAGAGGAAAACGTGGATTTCCCTACTTGATGAAGTTGACAGGGACGTCTGGGGACGCGGCTACCAGATTGTTACCCGTAGTGTGGGATATCACATGTTGTCTGTCTGGTGAATTATTGGTTCGCGAACCATGGGCTTACACTGGCGTCTAGCAAGACGGAAGTGGTTTTCTTCACGAGACAGAGGCACTTTGGAGATAATGTGATATTCAACATAGCAGGTGAACCCGTTGTGGCATCGAAGTCTGTGAAATATTTGGGTGAAAAAGTGGATCAGAAGCTAACGCATTGGCCTCAGATTCAGTATGCTGCGGACAAAGCCAGTAAGATGGTGGCTAAACTCTCAAGGCTTATGCCAAACATCAGAGGTCCTAGAGCCAGTAAGAGAAGAGTGCTGATGAGTGTGTCTCACTCGATCCTCTTATATGGCGCAGAGATCTGGGCAGATGCATTGGAAGTTGAAAAGTACCGTAAACGAATGGTTTCGGTTCAAAGGCGTTGCGCATTGCATATAGCAAACGCGTATCGCACCGTTTCTGCCCCTGCAGTTATGGTAGTGTCGGGAATAATTCCTATTTTTCTACTTGCTAAGGAGAGGAAGAGGATTTACGAGCGATACCAACTGGAGGAAGACCGTCCAGGGATCAGAGTTGAAGAGAGAGCCCGAATTCTAGCAGAATGGCAACACTGCTGGGACACCGACCCTAGAGAAAGATGGACAGCGCGGCTTATAGGGGAAGTGGCCCCGTGGCTTGGGAGGAAGCACGGTGAGGTTAACTTTCACCTCACCCAATTTCTCACGGGTCACGGACATTTCAACTCCTATTTATACCGGCGAAACAGGAAGGAAAGTGAAGTATGCGATTACTGTCCCACACAAGTGGATACGGTTGAACATACGTTCTTCGAATGTGGAAGATGGGCGACTAAGAAACATGCCCTGGAGACTGAGCTCGGAGAGGTATTAACCTCTCGGAATATTGTAGTGTGGATGCTCCACAGCCAGGAGCATTGGGATTCGGTGGCATTCTACATTGAAGCAGTTCTTCGACAGAAGAAAAAGGAAGAACAGGAGAGACTGCCTGAAGTAATGCGAAAGCGGATTCCGGGAGCATGGGTTGGCGGGAAATGGAGTTAAGGTTTAGTGGGTAGGTGCCGTTTCGGTAAGTCCCGCACTCACCTTCGTTCCTTGTGGGCTACGCATCCATGTGTGCACATCGCGTGTATGTATTTCAAATATGTATGCGTGGGATGTATGTACTGGGTTCGCGTTCCCCAAAGTTCGCATGTGGTTGGTGCATGAGCATTTGCCGTTTTTACTTCTTTAAAAAAAAAAAAAAAAAAACTACTACAACTACTACTACTACTACTCCACAGTGGGAGTCTGTAACCCATACGTGGCGCGTTTCCGGGTGGCGGATAGTGGAATGCTCGCTGGAAACATAGGGGAGGGCTGAAATAAAATAGGCCCCGCGGACCAAACAGACTGGGTGAAAGACACACCAAGAAAAAACCATGACCGCTTCCTGTTGCGGCCCTGTACCGAGGGTTTCTGCTGAATACGGTTACACTACTCAATGAGCAGTCGCAGGTAATGTCCAGGGATGGTCCCGAAGGAAAAACCTCCAAGCCAAGGCGTTAATCCACCGTGCCGAAGGATGCATGGCACCAGGAGAGTGGTGTTCCATACGGTATCTCTAGGATACCAGGTCGCCTTCTAGAGTATACAGACCTTGCCTTCGCATGCGGCGCTCTGCGGGGGTGGACCTTTATTTCCCTAGCTACTCGTGGGAATTGAATGGAGACTATACAAAATTTGAACCGTAGTGTATGTGAGCAGTTGGGTGGTCCATTGGACGTCGTGGTGTAGTATAGAGAGAGTGATGTGAAGGCCGAGATGAGGGCCGACGTTGAGCAAGTCGGGAAGAATTTCAAGGAAATACTTGATTATATTCGTGAGCTGAAAGGAGTGCTGAAAGGGATGAAGGACTTCTCTGACACAAGAACGAATATGTTTTTGAGAATAAGGGAAGGTATTGAGGCAGCACGAAAGCTGACCGACAAGTTGGCTTATACGACGAAGGTAAGTGAAAGCGTTTTCTATTACGTTCCTCAATCGATAAGCAATCGGAGGAAGGTGAGAGAAAACATTATCACGGAACAGTTCAAGGTTGACCTGGAGAAGAGTCGCCTTGAGATGCAGGAGAGAAGGAATGTAAGCCAGACGGGAACTCAGACCGGCGATGAAGAAGGCAAAGACCCGCAACGCTGCTGCGAAAGCGACGTCTACGCCCAAAAAGGGAGGAGTGAGTGCTGCAGCATCAGCACAGATGCCAAAAGCGGGGAAGAAGACGAAGAGAAGAGCTCGACCCGAGGCGGTCCTTATCAAACCAGCCGAGGGTCTAAGCTACGCCGAGGTCCTCAAGGACCTCAAGTCGAAGGTGAAGCTGGACACCTTGGTGTAAAAATCAGGGGTGTCAGACAAACCAGGAATGGGGAGGTCTTTGTGGAGCTCGGACCTAGAGCAGAGGGCAGGGCCGAATTTTCGGCTGCTGTCAAGGAGGCGGTTGGTGTGGGGGGTATCGTGCGCGAGCTCGTACCCCGTACCGAGATCGAGGTCTTGGACCTCGATCCAACGACTGAAGCCGGAGAAGCAGAAGCGGCTGTGAGAAGCCACTTCCGTAACGAGGGTGTGGGAGAGGTGAAGGTCAGTCTCACGGAAAAACCCTTCAGGGGCAACCTGAAGGCTTTCGTGGAGTTGGCCGAGGAACTAGCCGCGAGGATGGTACGCACAGGACACCTGAAGGTGGGGTGGGTGTCCTGTTGTGTACACAAAAAGGTGGAAAGGGTTCGGTGTTGCCGCTGCCTGGGCTTCAGCCATATGGCAGCCGGTTGCGATGGCCCAGACCGCACAAGGGCCTGCTGCAGGTGTGGCAAAGAGGGCCATAAGGCTGCGGCATGCGAAAGTTTGCCGCAGTGCTTCCCATGCGCCACAAATGAAGATAAGCCCCGGACAGAACGTCGTCCCGGGACAATGAGATGTAGGGCGTTCCTAGAGGCAGCCTTATCGAGGAAGCCTCAAGGACGCGCTACCGAGAAGAGCAATACCCAACTAGAGTGCCGGAGGCCGACGAGCCCGTTGTGTGGTACCACCACACTACTGAGGACGATGCGTGCATCCTGGTTGGATGATGATCAGAAGAATGCCAAGCTGGCTCCCAAAAGTGAAAGTCGAAGCACGACTTAGTGGCCTTACCCCCATGTCCTTGAAGTAATGCGAAAGCGGTTCCGAGGACATGGGTTGGCGGAAAAAGGAGGTGAGTTTAGTGGGTATTACCGTTTTTAGGTCGAGTCCCACACTCAGTGCGTAAATGCATTCTCACCTCCTCTCCAAACAAAAAAAAAAACTACAACACTACTCAATAAGCAGTCGCAGGTAATGTCCAGGGATGGTCCCGAAGGAAAAAGCCTCCAAGCCAAGGCGTTAATCCACCGTGCCGAAGGCTGCATGGCACCAGGGGAGTGGAGTCACTAACGGTGTCTCTAGGATACCAGGTCGCCTTCTAGATTATACAGACCTTACCCCCGCATGCGGGACTCTGCGGGGGTGGACCTTTATTTTCCTAGCTACTCGTGGGAATTTAAATGGATCATGTACAAATAGTCCGGGAAAATTAGCTCGAAAAAGGTCGATTTCCAGAAAAAAAAGGTATAGTTTTTTTTTCTTCACAATCATGTCCCTAAAGGCATTAGAAATGAATACCAAAAAAGATCCCCATTAGATCGGCGCCGCATACACCCCTAGCCTCGAAAATCTTCCCTTAGACGGGCAGGAGCGCTGATTTTTGGCTATTATATACGAAAGCGTGCGTCGGAGGACAAAAATGAATAGAGGTGAAAATATTTATAATATAATTTTCAATAAAAAAGTTTCTATACACTTTTGCTGTTCAGGCCATAGGTGATGCGTAATCAGCTCCAGGAGTGGGGGGGATGTTTTAGCGTATTGTAAGAAACGTACTCGCACCCTCAGTTTTCGGCCCATCACACATAAAAGGGTAGTTTTTTGACAAAAATGCATGGAAGAAAATTTGTAGAGCAGAAAATTTCCTTTTAGGACCAATACATTCTTTTTGGATTACATCAATTTGGAAAGTCATTATTAATTTTTTATAAGTGCACGTACAAGCAATGGGACCTCATTTACGCCTACCTGTAAGGTAGAGTTTTTGGTGCGTTTTTTCATTGTGATTTACAAACGAAAGTTCAAATTCTTTCGAAGATATAATTTAACACTCCATAGTTAAATATATAACAATTCAAAAATCGCTTTTTTAAGTTTTCTTATAAAACTCATTATTTCTGTTAGAGATTGCTTTACTCAGCCCTGAACTCTTATATTTTAAAATATATCGCATGAAAAGTGAGAGTTGGAGTGCCGATAAGAGGCTAGACTCGCGCTAGGCTAGACCACTTGAGATTTTTTACGAGGGTCAAGACCCATTTGCGGGTGGGAATGGCTTGTACGTGGTGAACTCGTTTTTAAGGGTCCCAAGCATCCTCAACTGACGGGATAAATTCTTCTTCGCATACGGAACCCCATAAATACTACACCCTGTAGATTCAAAAAGGGGACCCTCTCTATGCACTTGTTCTACAGAATGAGCAGTAATGATGCTGAAGTACTATGAGGCAGTTGTGTTTCGAAATTCATCATGGCTTCAACAAGTAAATGTTTTATATGCGAAAAAAGTTTGAGTGTAGGTGAGACAGTCGAAGTAAAAAGTGGAATTGACAATCTTAGACGAGTGAGTGAAATTCGCAAAGATGGATACCTGAACATACAATATGTAGACGGGAGTATATTAAGCAGCGTAATATTAATCGAGATTTAAAAACATCACAAAAAGATCCAGGTAAGAATAATCCAGTTTTGCGTTCTGCCGAAATATTTAATTTTAAGACAAAATGCCTGTTTGTGGCGAAAATTGGGACCCAGAAGCAGAAAAAAAGAAAGTGAAAACCCTACGTAATGAATGGGTGAGCAAGTTTCAAGGCGGCTAAACAGCGTGGCATGCCTTATAGCAGAAGATGCTCGTTACCATAAAAAATGTTATGTTAAATTTGCAAAGATTCCATCCTCAACTAAGAAAAGAGGAAGACCTGACGATCAAAATTTGGTGTCTGCATTCGGTGAACTATGCTCCTTTATTGATGAGAGTGATGAATGTCAATTCACACTTAAGGCATTGATAAGAAAAATTGAAGAGCATATGCCCGATGGATCATCGGTGACAGAAAAAACATCAGAGGCAAAATTACTTACTACTTATGGGGATCAGGTAATGTTTGCTAAAACTCGAGCAAAACCAACAATTGTTTGCTTCCGCGGATCGGGATTTAAAGTCATAAATAGTTGGTATACAAGTCGACTAGGCAATGAAGAAGAAGAACGTATGAGAATTGTGACTGCAGCGGGACATATAGTACAAGAAGATATTCGCAGCACTCCATATAATATAACAGATTACCCAGATGTCAAGGACTTTATGTGTGAAGCAAATGCTTCAGTTGTACCCACATTGCGTAAATTTTTAGATACAGTTATCGTAGAAGGTAAAAAAACTGATGCTGAAAAATTGCAAAAGAAGTCTATAGCCATCGGTCATGCTATAATTGCAGCAACAAGACCTCGCTCATTTATTTCTTGCCTATTACTTTCTCTAGCGGTATTTTTATTCAGAAAAGTTGCATCAAAAAATATTGTAAATGCAGTTGCAGCTTTGGGTTTCTGCTCAAGCTACAAGGGTGTCGCGCTATTTGAAGCATCTGCTGTTAAATCTTGGAAACCTGATTTAGACATAAATTGCAAATTTCGAAGTGTTCCTTCATCTACAGAGATCGCAAGTACTGGACAGATCCCAATACAAACATTTAAAGAAAAAATAAAAGCAGGTTTAAATTCAATAAAATTGAGTGACGTGTATGATTCTGAAATTAAAAAAAAATCAGCATCCCTTCAAGTCAAGATGTCCTTTGGTTGTTAGGAAGACATTTGCAGGCACCTTCTCTTCCTTCATGGCAAGGTTTTATGGAAATTCTAACATCTACTCGTTCGTACGTGCGATCACAGATTCTTGCATTACCTTTTGTCAATTTACCTCCAACTGAATACAGCACGGTGTTAACTGTTTTGAAATTTGCAAGTGAATAATCCAAAAAATCCACGCAGGAGACTTGCTTTGTTACATTCGATTGACCGCTTTATATGAAAGCGAAGGATATTATTACTTCACTACAGGATGATCCCAACAATACACTTTCCAACATTATTGTTAGATTAGGTGGCTTCCATCTTTTAATGTCATTTCTTGGAGCCATTGGATATATAATGGGAGGTAGTGGATTGGCAGATTTATGGTCTACGGTATTTGGTTCTTCATCTGTTCCTCAAATGCTCTCTGGGCATGCTTACGCGCGAGCCGTTCGGGCACATATGTTAACGTACTGTGCATTAGGAAAAATCATGCTTAATGAAATTATTCTAGACAGCACTGAGAAAGAACATGTGGAAAAACTTCTTGAAGATTTTAAAAAATCGTCTCCAACTTTCGAGTCTGTAGAAAACGATGAATATATTAAACAAATCCACGAGAAGTTAATGAAACACATGAAATTATTGCACGTAAATGGGAAAACAGCTCAACTGTGGCTACAATATTTCGGGCTTGTAACTGTCGTATTGCGCTTCATTCAGGCAGAAAGAATGGGGGATTGGAAGCTTCACTTAGACAGCATTAGAGCGATGCTGCCAATCTTTCATGCAAGTGGACATTTTTTGTATGCGAAGGCTTGTCAACTTTATCTCCAAGATATGGACTTGCTTCAACTCCGAATGACAGAAAAGGAATTCCATAAATTTACATCAAAGGGATTTTTCACAATCCGTCGTTCTGAAAAATTCTGGTGTGGAGTATAGTCTGATATGACCATCGAACAATCATTAATGAAACATATGAAAAGTATCGGTGGAATTACTCACGGAAGAGGCTTTACAGACAGCGTACTCAACAAATGGATTTTTGGCTTGCCAGTAGCTTACCACGTTCGCGAAAATCTGGAAAAGTTCTGTGGAATAAACAGTGGGAGCAGTTTTCAACATGTTGAGCTAAGAGATTCGAGGATAAAGACGGACGAGAAACATATGGAGAAATTTGTGCAATGGTTTCAGCAGCATTCTCCCTTTGCTTATTTAGAGGACCTTGTTTCACTATCAAGTGGTCTAGTTACTACTGAAGACGTAAACTGCTATAAAGCAGTGCAAATTGGAGAAGAATTATTGAATGAAGCTGTCAAGGGAGGAGAAATGTCTGCAAATTTCACTATAAAACGCAGCAATAAAGTGAAGAATATTTCTTCATCGAATTCCAGCATCAAAGTTGCAAGTGATATCGTGCAGGTAGACACAACACAGTCATTTCAAAGAATTATATGCACTGTGAAAGCACAGAAGGGTTCAAAGACGTGCTTCAATCACGAACTAGCCTCTTTTCCACTTTCCATCTTCAATGAAAAAGGTTTGATGAGAAAGACCAAAAAGTCTGCGTTTGTACGACATATTCGAACCCCTCGAAGATAACGAAATAGATATTTCAGAATGCACATATGTCCTTGATGGTGGAAATTTAATTCACCGCGTAATGTGGCCAAAGAAAGGCTCTTTTGCAGATGTTCATACATCTTACATTACCTTTATTCGAAAACATTACGGCAATTTGTCGGCAACGTTGTCGTCGTATTTGATGGTTACTCAACAAATGAAGCTAGTACGAAAAGTATCCAACGTCAACAACGACTTCACAAAAATATTTCACAGGAAATTTTATTCCAGGGAAGTACAACTGTTCCTTCACCTCAAGAAAAATTGTTGAGCAACTTGAAAAATAAAGCTCGTTTTATCTCTCAATTACAACAAAGACTTGAAGATGAAGGATTTGAGACGTACGTTGCTACAGATGATGCTGACGTGTTAATTGTTCAGACTGCTATAACACAGTTTGATTATAATAAGTCTGTTGTAGTCGGACAATATGTTGATCTTCTTGTTTTAATAATTGCTTTCTCTCCAGCGGATAAAGATATAATCTTTTAAAAAGAAGGGCAAGGAAATGTTAAATCTCGACTTTATAGTTCGCAACGCTTGCAAAATTGCGGTTTCTTGAAGAATTTCAGGGAATCAGTTCTATTTGCCCATGCATTCAGCGGGTGTGATACTACATCCTCTTTCTTTGGGCACGGAAAACCAAAAACGACAACTTTGCCCAGGAAGGATATACTCTTGGCAAAACTTGAAGATATTGTGACGATCTTCAAGAACCCTGTTTCGACACATGACAAAGTTGCAGAAGCAGGGGAACGCTTTATTTTGGCATTGTATAAGGCCCCATCCTCTCAAGTTAATCTGAATAATTATAGATTTTTTTCTTTTAACAAATCTGTGAGTCAGTCCAGTCATTATGTTCTTTTGTCTGGACTTCCGCCTACTTCTGCCGCAGCTCGTCAACACTCTTATCGTGCTTTTCATCAAATTCAAATGTGGCAAGGAATAGAACTTGACCCAGAAGAGTGGGGTCGGAAGAAAAATAGTAACAGCTTATCGCCCGTTTACACAACAGAAGCGCCAGCTCCAGCAAGCTTGATGAATTTCATTGTTTGCTCATGCAAAATGGGGTGTGGAAAGCGATGTGGATGCGCAAAAGCTGGTCTACGATGTTCAGGCATGTGCCTTAATTGCCAAGGTCAAGGTTGTCTTAATGCAGAAGAAGAAATAACCCAGATAACAATTGTGCGATGCAGATCACCCGCAGATTGTGATTATCAGGTTCTGCGTGCAATAACGCACTCATCTCGCCAGCATGGACTGTCGAGCACACATCTGCGAGCGCTATAAGTCGCATTTGGCCAACACACTCTGCATCACACAATACCGTGAGAATGTGACGCAGAGTCTGCAATCACTATGAGTGCAGAATTCTTTCTAATAATATTTAATTTTCCTATAGTTATTAGTTATAAAATTAATTGTTATTAGAAAGTTATATAAACCATTTTCAAAACAATATTGAAATTTTTTCAAATAATTTTTTTTAATTTTGTGGATTTTTGGAAACATTAAAAAAATTTTGGGATTTTTTTTAAACTTTTGAAATGTTGGAAAATTGAAAACTTTAAGTTTCATTCTTTTCCCGGAAATGTACAAAAATATCAGGTATCCAAAAATTTACTTTATTTCGAAAAATTGTCAAAATTTCAAAAATTAGAATTTCCATCTTTATTTTTTTTTCTGGCAAAATTAATTCTTAAAATATATCCAAATTTTTGTTATTTTTAAAGTGATATCGCGCATTTTCTTTGTCGGTGCCGGTATTTATACACAACCTTGTTAAAAAAAATATTAATCTCCTCCATGTTTCCAGGCCATCCTGAATGTATTGAATATTATAAAAATAGATTAATGAAGTTCGTCAAATCAACATCAATATTACAAAAAATTAATAAGTCTACTCAAATGAAGATTTCTTTGAAAATTATAGTTTTTTTAAATTCACGGGAACCATTTCTCGAGGAATGCGCGCGCATGCCGGCAAATGTCCAGTTTGCGAATTTCATCAAGCTCGCAAGTGAGTCGCGTCGTTTTCGCAATTATTTGCATCATTTTGTGCTGCATGGTTAGATAACGCGGATTAAAAGTCAAGGTCACTATTTTCCTTTGTTACATACAGGTCGCATGGCGTGAAAATCCAGCACAACATACAAACGCGTGACATAGTCCAATTTCTTCATAATGATAAAATTGGGTTATGTTTTGTGCAGTGATCTTTTTGATAACTTCTATTACGTCGAAAGATTTCACTGTTTCCAAAAAATCTTGGAATTGCGGTTTTTTCCCTTGAAATCGTAATTCAAGACGTATGGTTCGCCGGTACATGTGCACGCATGCGTGCACATGTACCGGCGAACCAACATGATATCCATGATATTCCTTTTTGTTCTCATTTTAACCCGTAGAGTTCACACTACATCTTTGTATACGTAAAGTCCACACTAGTGCGAATTGGAATTTCGCATTTTTGAGCATTGACAATTCTCTCAAAATGCAAAAAAATATGCGTCGGATCTGCAAGCGATATGCATAACAGATCTGCTAGCGATATGCGTAGCAGATTATGCGTCAGATTCTGCTATACATATGCCAGGCATATGATGACGCATATGTCTCATCAGGTGAGAGCACAATCTGCGCGTCGATCCGCAGATCTGCGTGCATATAAGCCATCAGTGTGCTAACAGAATGTTATCTGGGAACTGATGACGAAGAAGACATAATTGAAGATTAGGCACATTATTATGAGTGAAATATTAATTCACAAGGTCAAAACTTTGAAAATAAGCCCACGATAAAATATGCAACTGGCACTGACAATGTCTTAAATTTTATCAACAAAAGAAGATAATTCTTATTCCGAGTAATAATATCAACCAATGATCAGTGGAATAGGCTTATAGGGGACACCACAATAAAAAAAACGCACCAGAAACTCTACCTCAGGGGTGGTGTGGAAATGAGATCCAAGTGCTTGTACGTTCATTGTAAAAAAAAATAATAATGACTTTCCAAATTGATGTAATCCAAAAAGAATGTATGGGTCCTAAAAGGAAATGTTCTGCTCTACAAATTTTCTTCTATGCATTTTTGTCCAAAAACTACCCTTTTATGAGTTATGGGCCGAAAACTAAGCGCGCGAGTACGTTTCGCACCATACGCTTAAACATCCCCCCCACTCCTGAAGCTGATTACGCATCACCTATGGCCTGTACAGCAAAAGTGTATAGAACTTTTTTTATTGCAAATTCTATTATAAATATTTTCAATCTCATTCATTTTTGCCCTCCGACGCACCCTTTCGTATATAATAGCCAAAAACCAGCGCTACTGCCCGTCTAAGGGATGTTTTTCGAGGCTAGGGGTGTATGCGGCGCCGGTCTGATGGGAAACTTTTTTGGTACTCATTTCTGATGCCTCCAGGGACATGATTGTGAAGGAAAAAAAAACTATACCTTTTTTTTCTGGAAAAAAGTCTAATTTCCCCGGACTAAAACTTTGAACCGTAGTGATAAGATAGATAAACGTTTATTTTTCAGCCTGGTGGTCTTAAAAAATTGACTTGCTTACACTTCCATTTTTACAGAATTTTCTTAAAAACTAACCCTTAAAGACTAACATCCATCCATTCCTTATCTCTAAGTCGCACGCTTTTATCGCCTTGCCTTCCTCGCTTCGACTCGCCTCGCACGCATGTCCCTACTTTTTCGCATTGCCTCGCTTGCCAACATCTGTTTTCGCTCTAATACCTACTACTTATCTACTATTTACAATATTTACATGTTACTTATATCTACTTTCTCTCCTATTTACAATCTTTCCGCCTCCATTCCTCTTCCTCATTCCTTCTCTTCATCTCCATCTTACCCAACACTCCCTTCACCCACGCTACTGCCCTTTTTTCCCCCTTTTCATGCAACAGTGCCTCCATGCTTATCTCACTTCTTTCCACCTCCACGCACTCCTCCAACCAGTGCTCCACTCTTGCATCCCCCTTTCCACACAGTTCACATATCCTCTTCTCCCCAGGGAGCCAGAACCTATTGAAACCTTCCATACACCCACACCTCATCCTCGCTATAAGTTCCTGACTTCCTTTCTCTCCTTTCACACATAAATATTGCGCTCTTGTCCTTGGCATAATCCACACATAGTTCCCGTTCAACCTTGACTCTCTTATTCTCTCTTCCCCCTCTGTCTTCTCTCTCCATGCCATTTTGCTTAACCAAGTCATAAACCTTCCTTCCTTCCTCGTGCATCCTTCTCACTTCATCCGTCTGCAGTCCATTCATTCTTAAATACCTTTCCCTCTCAGCCTCCATCTTTCCACCCCCTCTTCAATAGCACACTCATCACTAGCGGATCAAACAGCTTCATTCTCCGTCCAAAATCATCTGCGAATAGCTTCTTTCCCAACCCTCACACCTGCCTCATCACCACATTTGCTCCCCTCACTCTCTCTTTTAGGTGACCATCCACTCCCCCATTCCTCCGAAACACGAAGCCCAAGTACACAAACTGTTTCACCTCCTGCACCTCCTTTCCCTTCCACTTCCCCTCTGCTCCCTTATCCCTTCCCCCTCTCTTTCTGAACACCATAACCTTGGACTTTTCCGCATTCAACTCTAACCCCTTCTTATCCAGGTATCTTCTCAACCTCTCCATCATCTCCTTTAAGGCCTCCTCGCTATTCGCCAGCAACACTATGTCATCTGCATACGCTAGTGACTAAATTCTAACCCCTCCTATTCTGACTCCTCCTATCACCCCAGCCTCCAGCTTACTTTCCATGTCCGCAATTAAAATCGGAAACAGCGTTGAGCTCAGAGGAAACCCCTGCCTTAACCCCCTATCCATCCAGAATCCCTCCGAAATCCCCTCCGCTCCTCTTACCTTGTCTTTGGTCTCGTCATATATCTCCCTTACCCTCTTAATTAGGCCTTTCTCTACTTCCCTATCCTCCATCGCCTCCCACAACCTCCCCCTATCCACCGACGGAAACGCGCCTTTGAGATCCACAAAAAACGCGTACACTCTCTACCCCTTCTTCGCTAATTCTCTATCCACCACGTGCTGCAGAACGTAGATATTGTCGATAGTACTCCTACCCGCCCTAAATCCCGCCTGCGTCTTAGGCAATATTCCTTTCCCCTCGACATCCTTCCGCAGTCTCTCTGCCACCACCATCGCGTATACTTTATACGCCGTATTCATTAGCGTGATCCCTCTATAATTTTTCTGCCTATCTTTATCTCCTTTCTTATACAGTGGCACTATTAACCCTTCTCTCCACCCTACTGGGAATCCCTCGCCCCTCCATACTTTCTTCACTACCTCCTTCAGCCTCTCCCTAACCTTTTGTGTACTAAACAGCCATCCTTCGTTCTCCACCCCATCCAACCCTGCTGCTTTCGACCCTCCTTTTCCTGTTCTTTCTTCTTACACATCACTCTAAACCCCTTCCTCATTTCTACGTACTCCTCGCATTACCCTCTTTCCACTTCTTGTACTTGCTCTTCACCTTCCTTTTCATCTTTCTACATTCCCTATCCCACCGCGGCTTCACCATTTCTTTCTTCTTCTTTCTAAATACCTTCTTTTGCACACACCCTTTCACCTTCTCTTTCAGATCCTCCCATATCTCTTCCACCGACTCCCCTCCAAAGCGTACCTTTCCTAGCTCCTCTTGATACTTCTCCACCGCCTCCCTCGTCCAGGTCACCCTCTTCCCTATCGAGACTTCTTCCCTGCCTTGTCTTCCGCCACCCTCACCTCTTATCCATAGACTCAATGGCTGATGGTCTGATTCCACCCTCCCCTCTACTGCGAATTTTTCCGTCTCCTTCCATCCTTGCATAATCATAACCATATAATCTATCGCCGATACCCCCCCCCCTTACTTACGTATGTGTATTCTCCTTCTTCGTCCCCCGTTGCCATACCATTCGCCACCGCCCAGCCTCTATCCTCCATCCAGTCCCTTAGAATCTCCCCCTCCTTATTTATTATCATATCCTTCGATTTCCTTTTGAAGCTCTCCCCTTCCGTGTAAAGTCCCCCTTCGCTCCCAACCTCGCATTAAAATCCCCACCCACTATCACCATACTCTCCTCTCTTTCGCCCAGCAGGTCTTCCACCCTTTCTTCAATTCTTTCTATCCCCTCCTTATTCTAAACTGTAACAAACTTACAGGTTATGCCTCCTATTTTTATTTCCCTCATTTGCACTCCCTCCCCCTCTTCCTCTCCATGAACTTTTTCCTCTAATCCATCTCTAACCCCGGTTATAATTCCCCCACTGGCCCTTCCTTTCTTCTTCACTCTGACCGGCTCCTGGAGTCTCCACCTATACCCCCTTGGCAGCTTTGGCTCTATCCTATCCCATTCCTTTCTTTCTACCCATGTCTCTACCAGTCCCACAACGTCGAATTCCTGGATATAACGCCAGAACTCCTCGTCCTTCTTCTTTACCCCTGCTACATTCCAATATAGCACCTTCACTACTCCTCTACCCTGCCTTACCCTCACCCTCCTACTGCCTACGTAACAAATTCCCCTGCACTTCCTTCAACACATATTTCTCCTCATCAAAACTGCCTTATCCTTTATCCTATTTTTATTTCGCATTACCCCCAACTTTTCTTCCCAACTCTCCATCTCCACAACCGCCACTTCCTTGTCTTTTCTACCCTCCAACTTGACTTTCCCTACCCTGCCTTTAACCCACCCTATGCTCTGTAGCAGCGCTTCCACGCCCTCTCTTTTTTCCCCGCTCTTTAGCTTCAACCCTTTTACCACAATATTATTCCTCCTGTCTCCCTTCTCTTTTCTCTCCATTCTCAGCTTCATTACCCTTAACCTTTCCCTATCTGCCCTCTCTTAATTCTCACTCCTACGCTCTCCCACTTTCTCTTCTATCATATTTTCTACCCTCTCCAAAATACCTGTAATCTCGCTCCCCCCCCCCCCCCCC
>CAKNXH010064241.1:0-39163 GCA_932178445.1 Andricus quercusramuli | reverse complement strand
TTTTTTATTAAGGAGTTTAAACACTTATTCCACATTTCTTTTAGAACACGCATACTTGTTTATGCATTATTTTACCATATCTTGGGAAGTTTGTACAGATTTTGCATATTTAAAATAATGTTTACATATCTGCGAATGACTTATAAAAATTGCAGGTCATTTCTCGTCCACAAAATATTCTTTCATTAATTATTTAATTATTTTGCCCTTATAACTAATGCATTTGTCAGCAAGAAGCGCAGCAGCGCCGCCAGCGGATTAGTTCACGGCTGGCATCAAACTTTAGCCAGAGCTCCCATGCAAAATTCGGGTCGGTCGGATAGGGCTGACATCATGTATATGGTATGGTTAGAATAGTAGAAAAATAGTGCTTTACATAGAAATAAAATTATCTGTAATGATAAAAACATTTGTAAAAAACGGTTAATGAAGCATTTTCAAAGAAATGTAGTTGAAAATGAATTAATAGCTGCCATTATAAGGGGATTGTCAGTTTTGAAATTCATGTAGTTTGCTAAATACATGAGTGAATGCAAATGATTTCATTTTTCATTTTCAACTTATTCATAAATAAATCAACAATTAATTTCATAAAAATAATGAATGTATTGAATTAATGTAAAGTTATAGTGCGCCATGTCCCTCAACTGTGAAACTACCCTGGCGGACCGGCCGAACGCAAACGTTACGCTGCAGCGCAACGGTAAAGTAATGGTAGAGTAATGGTAAAGTAATATGGCATTACAACTAATAAAAGAAAGAAAATAAATATGAAAACTGTTGCAATTATAATAATACGTTAAAATTTGCGTTAAATGGTCATGTCGTAATTGCAACAAACTTATTTTTCAGCGTTAAAAAATAAAAAAACGAAGTTGTGGTCAGTGACGTCAGCAAAAGGCGGCTTCAAGTACATCGCTAGTAGCATTTTACGCGTGAAGTTCAAAAATAAAATTAAGAATTGGAAAACGCAAATGTGTCAAATAAATGTAAATAAATATAGTAAATGATTAAATTAATTCAAAGAAATATGGCGATGTTTATAATTAACAGGTAGATTGTGAAAATTTTGTCGGAGTTATTGAATTTTAATTTTTTACATTTGACAGCATGAAACTTTATCGACTGCGGTAACATAAGAGATAATAAAAGCCAAACAACGCACGATATAAGAAAGTCAAGAGAAGCTTTTTGACCTTTTTTGAAGCCCTACAAGATTAACATAGGAACTTTTTGAAAAATCGAAAATTCAAAATTTCTGACCAATGGTTCTGGTTTTAACCACAAAAAAAAAATAAACAATTAACAAAAATTGTTGAGACAAAAAAATCTATAAATTTGTTATTATCGATTCTTTGATAGGAGGTGTGGTTTTCGTTTTAATCGTAAAAAATAAGAAACTTGAATTTTCGGAAAAACGACAGAAGATCCAGAAGAATGGAAACAAGTTTTCCAACCAAAAAAGATCTATAAGTTTTGTGAAAATCATTTTTTGATAGAATGTGTAGTTTCTGTTTCAATTGTAAAAGATAACAATAAAAATTAAAAATTTGAATTATTCAAAGAACGGCACAAGCTACAAAAAAAATGTAAAAACAAAAGTTGTTCAGCCTAAAAAGAGCTACAAATTGCTCATGAATTATCTTTGGTAGGGTGAAGTTTTTGTTTTAATCGTAAGAAATAACATCAAGAATTAAAATAAATTACATCTTTGGAAGGACGACACAAGGGTCGAAGAGAAATTAATAAACAAAACTTTATTTAAGAAAAGCTTATTCAGGAAAATTTTTGCCAAAATTATATGTACACATGTTTTTGAAATTCTGAGAAAGAATGCATTTTTTGAGTCTCATATTACGCCACGTGCAAAACCAATCTTCCACATCAGCATTATTTTTGACCGATAAACTTATTTCAACATTTGGCAACGTTTTAGTAGAATATATTATGATTCAACTTAGAACCTCATTTTCTCAATTCGACAGTTGAGGGACATGGAAAACTATAACTTTGAGGCGACGATATGTTGATACATACATAAATACACTTTTTACAGTAGCTCAGAATAAAAACTAATACAAAATAAATTACAAATAGTAAAGTAATGAAACGGTCAGTTTGCCGAGTAGCTTCGAATCTGCAATGTAGTACAATGTCAATTTCAAGCAGTGTCATATTGGATTGGTTTACCTCTTTTTGAATGAGACCGACTTTTCTGAGGTTTGGCTGCCATATTTCACATGATTTTTAAATTTTATAAATTATCGAGAGATTAAGACAAATCATATGAAAGGCTACTAGATTCCTTTCGCTATTTTAGTTCTAGATAATCTAGATGATGTAAAGGCTTTTGTGGCTTATAAGTCTGACAAAAAATAATGAGCAAAATTATGTTAGAAACCAATCGGCGGCAATCCGGAATTCCAAAGCCATTCAAAGTAAGTGAACGGATTATTGTTTCCTGGGGACCGTACTTAAAATACGTAACGGATGATATGCCCTCTTCAAAGTCCCTTATTCTCCCTGTAACGCAGCAACAAAAGATTTCTACCCCATCCCCTCGCCATTACTGTACGTAATTTAGGGTTTCCAGAAATAATAAGATATGGAACTTGAGACTAATAAAAAAATTTGTATTTCAAACACGCACGCATTGCAGAGTAAACACTTCATAAACAAAATTCTATCATTTTTCCTTCGCTAATTTTTTTATTTTCCCTGGCCATTAATATTCAAACACCAGCATTTTGATCTTGTAATATTTTTAACATAGGACCTTCTATAAATGGAATGAAACAATACTTCAAATACAAATTTAAAGCTTTCAAATTCACTTATTTTAAATCCAAAAATTACTTTTCTACCATGAAAGATGACATTTGAACAAAATACTTCAATTTTCAACAAAAGAATGAAATTTTCAACTTAAAAAGTTAAAGTCTACATATGAAAGGGTAATAGTTCACATATCAACGAAAAAAAAATGAAATTTCATTTTAAAGAAAGAATTTTAAAACCAAAAAGACGAATTTTCAATAAAAAGTTTTTAGTCAAGAAAGAAGAGAAAGTTCACCTACATTGTTGAACCGTCAAGCCAAAAGACGAATTTTCTGTATAAAAGTTGAATTTCTAACCAAGAAATAATTATACCCACGCAGTTGAATTTACATCTGAAAAAAATCATTTTACAAGAAAATAGTTGAAGTCTTAACCAAAATATATCTTCACCAGAAATGATTCCTTAACAAATTGGTTCAAAAAATTTTTTGCATGAAAATAGTCGAACCGTCAAGCAAAGAGTAATTTTGAACCAAACAGTTGCACTTTTATCTAAGAAAGATGAAATTTGTACTAACGCAGATGAATTTTTAAATCAACAAGACAAATTTTCAAAACAAATATTTGTATTTGATCCAAAAAGGATTTCAGTAGACTTTGGAACGCCAAAATATGAATTTGAAACGAGAAGTAATTTTTGTACCAAGATACTTAAATTTCCAAACCAAAAAGACGCATTTTCAACAGCACAGTGCAATTTTCAACCAAAGAGGATGACTAACAAATTTGTTTAATTTTAAACTAAATAATTACATTTTGTTTCAAGAAAGATGCAACCTCTACTAAAATAGACTAGTTTATAAATCAAAGACAAATTAAAAAAAAAGAATTGAATTTTCATTCAACATCAACATCAAAATATGAACGTTAAACAACAAGTCAATTGTTTTCTAAATTAGATAAATTTTTAACAAAACAGTTGAATTTTCAACCAAAAAGGAGCACTTTAAATAAAATTGTTGAATTTTCAATTAAACAGTTGTAGTCTTAACCAAGAAAGATGCGAGTTTTACTTTAAAAAAAAGATTAATTTTCAAATTGAAAAGACAAACTTTCAGTAACTAAAACAGTTAAATTTATAAATAAAAAGATAATGATCAGGAGAAAGCAACTGGAAAAAAGAAATAGAAATATAAATTCAATGCAAATAAATTACTAAGAAGAATAGTATAACAAGGTCACCGCAAAACTTCGTTTTAAAAATTCCCTAATTTTTCCCTGATAAGTTTTTCGTTTGCCCTGACTATTAATAATTAAAAACCAGAATCTGAAACTAGTAACGAGAAGGTTGCGATAAAAGGGCACTTCTTTGAAAGGCCAATTTGTCCCCCTGTAGCAAGTTGATAGCCAGTTCCTCCGAGACGAAAGTTTCTGCACCGTAGTCTTCTACTTGCGCGATATTTATATTCGTCCTGGTCCCAATAACCACCTGCAGATCTCTCCTTCATTCCTGAAATCCGCCAGTTTGCAAGACTTTCTTTTGATGATTCGTTGACTCGTAGTACTCGAGTAGACGGGCTGTTGATTTATCTTTCAGAGACTTCGTTTCCACTCTGCAAATTACGGTCAACATTCAATTAGAGACTTCACAGCTCAAAATGATCTCAAAAAAAGAAGGAAATAGAGTTATTTTTCCCTAAAAAGGGGAATAAATTCTGTTAAATAAAAGTATTGTAAGTACCATATTCCTACGATTGCAAGTCGAAATATATTGCATTTTCAACAAAATTGTGTAATTTTTAACCCCAAAAGATGAATTTTCTACTGAAAGGAATGAATTTAGAACCCAAAAAGATGAGTTTTCAACAATAGGTGACTTTTCAAGCTCGAAAGTCGAAGTATATAGAAAATATTTGACTTTTCAGCCCAAAATGATAAATTGTCTACAAGAAAAAATGTTACCAAGAAAGATAAATTTTTAACCAAATAGATGACTTTTCAAGCAAAAAGAGGAATTTTCAACAAATAAGATTGAATTTTTAACTTAGAAAACAGTTGCATGTTCAACCTCAAAATCTGAATATTGAAAAAAGGTTACTTTTGACCAAGAACTTTAATTTTCAACCAAATAGTTTCATTTCCTACCAGCCTGTTGGAATTTCAAGCCAAAAAGATGAATTTTCTACAAAACAGTTGAATTTTGAACAAGAAATTATGAGTTTTCAAGAAAAAATTATTTCAAAGCAAATAGATGTATCCTCAATCAAAACAGATTTATTTTCAATCCGAAAATATGAATTAACCAATAAACTAATAAAGATGAATTCTTAACGAAAAATTTAATAGTGTTTACTTCAACCAAAAATATTTTAAATTTTAATCAAAAACTGTTTAGTTCGACCAAAAAGAAGAATTCTTAAAAAAATAGTTGAATTCTCAACCAAAACAGATCAATTTTCAAACAAGCAATTGCATTTTTAGCAAAAGCAATACATTTTCAACCAAAAGATAAAAAATAGTAAAATTTCCAACCAAAAAATATAATTTTTCTACAAAGTAATTCAAATTTCATCCAAGTAGTTAAATTGTCAACAAAATAATTTAATTTTCAACCAAAACATATGAAAATTCTGAAACGAAAATAGAATAGTAGATTTTTTAACTAAACACAATTAACTTTCAAACAAAAAAGATGACTTTTCTACCAAAAGAGGAATTTCGAATCCAGAGGGATAAATTTTTAAGGAAGCAGTTGAGTTTTCGACTAAAAAAGATAAATTTCTAACAAAACAGTTGAATTTTCAACAAAATAATGTAATTTTCAACCAAAACAGATGGAAATTCTGAACCAAGAATATAATAGTAGACTTTTAAAATAATAAGGATTAACTTTCAGCCACAGAAGATTACTTTTTTACCAAAAGATGAATTTTCAATCTGAAAGGACGAATTTTCTATCCAAAACAATTGAATTTTCGAACACAAAATATGTCTTTTTAACAAAATTGTAGAAGTTCAAAAAATAATTAAATTTTTAACCAAAGAAGAGAATTTTTAACGAAACGAGATTAACATTCCTAGCCAAAAATATAACAGCAGACTTTCTAATTAACAGTAATTATTTTTGAACGAAAAATAGTGGGACTTTCTTATTGAGATCCGATAATTTAGACAAGAAAACGAGAAAAAGGGGAAGTTTCTTGAGAACAGGAGAAAAAGATGAATTTTTTTAAAAAAGTGAAAAGAGTAATATTAGAAAGAGTGTGCTGCCTGCAATGAAACAAATAATTGAAACAAAAAGTCATATAAGAAAAGGTACTTACGCAATGTACGCATCCACATGCTTGTGAAAAATGTTCCTGGTGTGCTTAATTAAATATTTTTCGTCAGTGCACATATTGAACTTTTTTCAATAAGTCGAAAGCTTCACAGTTTTTAAACACAGCTTGTACAGGTTTGCGAGATACATTTCCGAATCGGAAAGATTCGTTAATTTAGCCAAGATGTATTTCAGCAGCCTCAAGTGATAAAACTTGTTGCATTACTTTGTAATTTTTTGTGCCCATTGGTATGACTTCCTGAAAAACGTCTTTTCCACCGAAATAAATCATCTGGCTCTGCTCTATAACTGCATCAGCGCATTGAGAATATCCTTCGAATTGATAAAGTATGGATGCGAGCTTTTTCATTCGAGTCGTATCTTCACTATTTTCAGCTCGGACAAATTCTTCTATCAAATTTCGCTCGATTTCGTGATATTTTGTGCTGATTTTCTTCTTTGCGAGGTCAAACTTTTCGGATAGCTGTTGTGCTATTAGGTGAAGTTTTAATATCACATCGGCTGCTTCATCCACCTGTAAAATTCATTCGATATTTTTCTTAATTAAGGAACTTGGAAATAATTAGGTATTCTTTATAGCAGGCTTGCTACAGGTTAGGGAATTTCAGAAAGTCGGGAGAAGTCCAGAAGTATCAGAGAAAACCTGAAAAAGTCAAGGAATTTTCAAAAAACTGAAGTTGAAGTTTAGGGGCCATCCAACAATTATGCAAGGCATTTATCTGAAATTTGCAATCCCTTCCACTACATAAAATATCATAATATTTGCTCTGAAACCTCCACAAAATCTCACTAAGATTTTATAAACTTAGAAAATGTACATACATACGGGTCATTCCACAGATTTTTTGTTTAAATCAGCTGTGTGACCATGACAGCGATTTAGCTGGCGATTTTTTCCTAATAGTAAGTGCCCAAAAACAATGAGGTATTAGATTTTTCGAATCAAAACTTTACTTGATTTTTTTTTAATTTGACTTTTTCGTAAATTTTACTTTTAATTTCAAATATGCATAAAGAAGGGAATTCATACTTGATTTTAAAGTTTAATGGCTGAATTTATTGCTTGTAGGAAGTATTTTTAGGTAAAATATTTACTATACACGTATGTCCAAAACGCAAAGATTAAGGTCATCTTTAAAGTTGTCTATAAATTCACTAAATATCACTAAACTTAAAAAAGCTTAAAATTGATTACGCATAAAAATAGTCTGCAACGAAATTGTGTATTTTGCAAAAATACAACTTTTTTCTACGTAACATTTCTTGGTGAAATCATTAATTTTCGAAAAAATCGACCAAAAATGGAAATAAACTATTTTTTGATTTATTAAATCATTCTTAATTTTAATAATAATAATAGTAATGAAAATCTTTATATTGATGAAATTTTTTCAAATCTTTCATTTAATTTATTTATCTAAATAAGAATTATTAATTTTATATAAGTTGATAAAATGCGTATGTGTTAATAATTTTTAGTTTTAAAGAATAAAGGCAATTTGCCCAAAAGCTGTTTGCAAGTAATTAATGAATTATTGTCAAATTCGGTGGAATTTATTAAATTTATAGGCAACGTTGAAGATGGCCATTAAACTTTAAAATCGGTTATGAATTGCCTTTTTTCTGTAGGTTTGCAAAGAAAAGTAAAATTGACGAAAAAATCTAATTTCCAAAGAAAATGTACGCAAAGTTCCAATTCGAAAAATGTAATGCTTCATTTATGGGGGATTTGGGGCACTACTATCAGGCGGAAAAACGCCAGCAAAATCGCTGACATGGTCGCGCAGAATTTTGACTGGAGTACAAAAAAATCTTTGGAATGACCTATATACATTTTGTTGATTAAATAAACGTGGAACCTTAATGTCACTAGATTTAGAAAAGAATATGTCTTCATAACAAGTGAGTCTCAAAAAAATTCATATTATATTCTTTTTGGTTGAGAATTCATTTTGTGGTTAAAAACTTCCATTATTTTGTTGAACATTCGAAATTTTTGTTAAAAGAACATACTTATTTGAAGGGTAGAAATGCAAAAGAAGTCAAGAGCCAAATTTTCGAAATCGGGTTTATTAGCTCAAAAAATCAGATAAATTCTATTACACATGCCTGCCAAAGGATTTTTTTGGGGCATCATTTTTCAAAATTTGTGTTCTTGTGTTCACAGTCCGAGAAGCTTTTCTAACCACAAAGTAAAAAATCAAATTTCATTTTTCTCGACACTGGCTAACTATTTTAATTACTATTGGGTCCCTTCCGTTCAGCACTGAATAGCCTCATTCCTCATTTTTTTGAAATATGCCAAATTATTACTGGTATCGTCATTATCTTGAAGTTGAAATGTCAGTTTTACACCATCTCGAAGTCATAATTGGATTTTAAAATTTCGCAAAACTGCATGCTTTTTTTCAAACAAACTTTTTGGAAATCAATTCGTCCATTCAATAGCTAGAATTCAAATTTTTAGTTTTTTCTCAAACTGCAAATGGACTCCACAATTAATGTTGAAAGATTTTAAAAGTCGATACGGACCCAAAATCTAACCTAGAAACGTGACCTTTTTCAATCAATTTCTCGAAATCGGATAGCTTTTTGTGACCAAACTTTTTTTAGTTCGATACAGCATGAAAGTATCTTGAAAGAACTTCCTTATTTTTTTCTTCAATGGCCCCGCTGAATTTACAACATGTTTTTAGTCTCTCCTGAAAAAAGTGAAAAATGGCGCTTGCCTCCTTTTGCATTTCTACCCTTCATTTCTTAAAAATCGTAATCGTAAACCAAACTTTTCACTCAAACAGTTGTAGGTTTAGCCAAAAAAGATTGAATTTCTATGATAACAGATGAATTTTTAAACAAAAAAGACGAATTTTTAACAATAGAGTTGAATTTCCAAAGAAAGATTTTTTAGCTGATGACAAAAAGACGAATGTTCTACGAAATAGTTGAATTTTCAAACCGAATGTATGATTTTTTAACAAAATTGTTGAATTTTTGAACAACAAAAATACCAAATATTAAAATTTTTCACCACAAGCTGAATGTTCAACCAAACATGGAATAGTTAAATTTGCAGTTTAAAAATTAATTTTCAACCAGTTGCATTTTTAACGAAAACAAATTTCGACCATAAGAAAGAAATTAAAAAAAAATATTCAACCACGAAAGATTTTCCGGTCACCAAGAAGATTAATATTCTGACACAAAAGATGAATTTTTAATTAGAGAAAGATGAATTTAAACCAAACATGGAATGAATTCGCAGTTACATTTTTAACAACAAAAAAGACATTTCTACGATAAGAAATGCATTCAAAAAAAAAAGAACTTTCAACAAGAGTTGAATTTTCAACAATGAAAGATTTTTCAGTCATCAGAAAGATTAATATTCTACGACAAAACATGAATTTTCAACTGAACAAGATAAATTTTTAACCAAACATAGAACAGTTAAATACGCAGTTTAAAAACTTCATTTTCAACCAAACAGTTGCATTATTAACAAACAAAGAAATTTATACGATAAGTAATGAGTTTTCACACAAAACACACGGATTTTCAACAAAAGAGCTGAATTTTCATTCAAGAAAGATTTTTCACTCAATAGAGAAAAAAATGTCATCCAAAATGTGGAATAATCATGTTAAAAAGATGAATTTTCCACAAAACAGTTGAATTTTCAACTCAAAAATACGAATTTTTAACCAAAAAGAATGACTTTTGAACAAAATTGTTGAAGTTTCAACAAAATAATAAAATTAACTTCAACATCAGTTTACCGAAAATGCCCTGACTCTTTGAGCTATTCCCTGACATTCCTTGACAGGTTTTAAATTACCTGACTTTCCCGAATTCCCTGACCTGTATACCCTGAATAATGATTAAAACGTTAATAATAACTCACGTAGTAAACAGCAGTGGTATCTCCTCAAAACTCCAACGACGTAGAGACTCAAGCTTGTGGTATGACTTCTGACTAGTGTGCTATTTCTCGTTGCCAATCGAGCCTCGACTTCTGGCAGTTCTTTCAAAATCTAAATACAAACATCTATCAGTCCATAAATATTGAGCGCAAGTTCCATCAAATCAAAGAGAAAGGCCACGTGCTCCTGAACCGGCAAGTAGGAAAAACCAGAGAGCGCAAATGTGTTGAGCATCTCCACAACCTGCTGGTCAAAGTAGCTTAGGTTCTGAAACTTTCGCGTGATCGACTCAAAGTTGAACTCACTTCGCGAGTGCTTTTTAACTTTGCAGCCTTCCGCAACATCGATGCTGAACTTTTTTCCAACTAATTTACAAACTTCCTTCGTCATCTTCTTCACTACGTGTCTAGCATCATCGCGAACACGACCAACGCCGTATAAAAGAACACGTGTCTTTGATTGCAGTCATGCTGGCTACTATTTTCATCCTGCAATATATAAATACAAAATGTAACGAGTTGAAATTTCCTTTTATTAATAATAACAGTGTCTACCAGACGGATGATTTTAAATTCCCGGTTTTCTTTCGGACAATTTTTCATTTTCCCGGCCTGGTAATTGAAGGGTTGCAGTGCAGAACTAGATAATCAACAAAATAGGAACTTTTCAAGGAAGCGAAATAATATTCTGTGAAATCGAGATTACCGAGAAATTAAACTACATTCCGAGAAATATAATATGAAGGTTTACAATCTCAAAGTGTCGGGAACCTAAAATTGTAACAATCTCGGTTGCGGATCACGATAAAAAGTGCAATTTTTAGTTTAAACAAAAGATAAATATTATTCCCGAGATACTGAGTTACCAAATTGGGAGAAAATGAGTTTTATTAGAAAAAGTTAACCAATTTCGAGTGAATCGTTTAAGAATGTAGAGGTTCAAATTTCATGGGTTTTGAAAAATGTCTTTAGATAGCGACTAAAAATGTATTTTTTAATTTTAAAAAATAACAAAAATTGTCTCCCGATATATGATGAGGCTGAATGAGAATGAAAAGTCTTCAATCAAAAAAATTATTCTTTTCCGGGAAAATAAAGATTTAGTGTAACGGTATCGCCTTGTAACGGACGATTTTTCGCTGAAAGGTGTCTATAAAAAGAAGAAAGGTGTATGTTTCTTAATCTTTTAAAGCATACATTTTTTCTTACATACGAATTGGTTGAATCTTCATGCACAGAGGATTTTTGGGGTCGCTGATTACGAATTTGGAGACAGATTTTTAAGATTTCCAAATTCAAATTGGTGAATCCAATATGCCGGACAAAAATTGTAAAAAAAAAGTCCCGTGGCTTCAAAATGGGTTCTCGGGTGTTTTATTGTGGGTGACCGATTACGAATCTAAAGTCAAAATTCCAAAATTTAAAATGTCACATACAATACGACAGACAAAAATTTACAAAATGAATCCCGTGGCTCCGAAATGGGTTCTTATGAGTTTTGTGGGCCGCTGGTTACGAATATAGAAACAAAATTCAAAATGAGGGCTACCATATTTATTGTATATTTCAAGTCAGAATTATATTTATTTACAAAACTAATTCTGACTTGGAACAAAAATTTTTTCTACTCCCTCCTTCTAAATCCGAATTAAAATTCTTTTTCAGAATTTCCGTTTCATGTCAAGAATTCCTCGTTCAAGATTATCATTCTTTACGGGAATTTCCTGACCAACTTATCAAAATTATATTTCTTTACTGAAATTCCCTGTCCCAAACTAAAAATTGTAATTCTTTACTAAAATTCCCTGTCCCAAAGTAAAAATTACAATTTTTCACGGAAATTATAATTCTCTTCGAAAACTTTCCAAGTTAGGATAATTGTAACGCTTTACGTGAATTAAAAAAAAAAGATATTTTATTTATTCCCTGTCCTAACCCAGAATTAAAAATCTTTTAGAAAATTCCCTGTCTCAAAGTTGAAATAATTCTTTACTGAAATTCCCTGACCCAACTCAGAATTATAATGGTTTGAACGTTTCTTATTCCAGATCGGAATTAATTTTTTTTTCTTCAAAAATTTTCTTATTCAATTCAGAATTGAATATAATATTGTTTCGGAAAATTTCCTGCTCCAAGTCAAAAGGATAATTTTTCTCGAAAATTCAATTCAAAATTGTAATTCTTTCAAAAAATTCCGTGCTCCATGTCAGAGTTATAGTTTTTTCTTAAAAAATTCCCTTTTATATGTCAGAATCATAATACTTTTCGAAAATTCTCTGATACAAGTCAGACTTGTAATTTTTTTCAATAAATTTTATGATCCAATTCAGAATTGCATATAATATTGCTTCGGAAAATTTCCTGCTCCAAGTCAAAATTATGATTTTGTTCTCGAGAATTCATTGTTTCAAAACAGAATTATATTTCTTCTCGACAATTTTCCGTTCCAAGTCAAAATTGTAATTCTTTTCGAAAATTCCCCGTTCCAAATCCAAATCATGATTCTTTTAGAAAATTCCTTGTTCCAAGTAAGAATAATAATTATTTTTGAAAATTCCTTGTTCCAGATCAGATTCGTAATTTATTTAGGAAATACCCCATTCCATGGCAAAATTGTAATTCTTTTAGAAAATTCCCCGTTCCAAGTAAGAACAATAATTATTTTTGAAAATTCCTTGTTTCAGATCTGAATTATATTTTATTCTTGAAAATTCACTGTTCCAAGTCAGATTTATAATTCTTTTGTAACACAGCTTGTTCCAAATCTGAATAATAATTTTTTTCGAAAATTCTCTGATTCAATTTAGAATTACATATATAATATTGCTTTGGAAAGGTAGACACCCTGAATAATCAGCAAATTGAGAATGTATTGATAAAATGGCAGTAAATTGAGAATATGTTGAGAAAAAACGCAGTAAAATTTACCTGCGTGAGAGGAAAGTGTGTGGTGTAAAGTAAATGTCTGCTGGGACTGGAGGGAGTTTTAGAATCGAGGCCCTCATGTCCATGTCCGCTTAAAGCATCTTCCTTCGGACTGTCGGTTGCATCCATACTGTTTTGTTGGTCTTCCTTAATATGCTGAAGAAGATTATCTAGATCGTCGTCAATTTTGCTGTCATCATAATCCATCGTCCTTCCGTGATCAGGCACTTCTAGTTTAGTCTTTAATTATAAACCTGGAAAAAGACTGTCCTCATCCACGGTTTCTCGATTACTCAGAGTACTGGGTTTACTAGCTGATGGGCCTAAAAAAATGATTCGATTACTCACTTCAATTTTCGACACTTAAAGATTAAATACTTGTAGAGATGAAATTAAAAATTGTTTGATTCGCTTTGCGCTAGTTCAGTGCAAAAACAACAGAAAGATATTCTAAGTCATAAATGGGCAACCAGTGATGCTTCAAAATTCTAATTACGAAATTCCCTGGTTTTGGTTTTCCCTGGCCAATTGTTTATTTTCCCTAACAGTTATAAATTTTCCTTTCCATTAAATTATAGCAATTAGATTAAATTAGCAGTTAAAGAAATTAATTTTCAACGAAAAACAAAAGATTTTTCAACGAAATAATTCAATTTTTAGTTAAAGAGATGAATTTTCAACCGAGAAGATTACTTTTCTATCTAAAACGATTAATTTTCAACAAAAAAAAAGGGATTTTCAACAATGTAGTTAAATTTTTATAACAAAGAGATGAATCTAAAACAAACAAAAAATTCGTCTACGGAAAGTATAGTAATTGATATCTCCATCAAAAAATATTTCAGACATAATATCAAAAACAGTTAAATTAAACGAAAAAATAAGAATTTTTAACAAAAGAGTTGAATTTTCAACTAAACAGATTTGGGACAATGAAGAAAAAAAAGTAATGAAAATATTGAATTTCGAAGTAAAAAAGATTAATTTTGTACCCAAAAAAATGAGTTTTCGAACCCAAAATAGGAATTTTTAATTAAAAAATGAATTTCCAACGAAATTGTTGAATTTTGAAGCCAAAAAGATTAATTTACTATGCAAAAGTTGAATTTTTAACCCGAATAAGACGAGTTTATAACATAAAAAAATTTTCAACTAAAGAAGACAAAGTTTCAAGAAAAAATGGAAGTCACATTTTCAGTTTAAAAAATGATGTTTCAACAAAAAATACGACTTTCCAACGCAGAAAAACACGAATTTGTAACAGAATATTTCAACCAAAGAAATAAATGTTTTCAAAAATGATGAATCTTAAACTAAAAAATGAATTTTTTACCAAATAGTCGATTTTCAACGAAAAAGGTGAATTTTCTAAAAAAAGAAGAATTTTGAACGAAATAAATGAATTTTCAAGAAAATTGTTAATTTTTTTACCTTACGAATGAATTTTGAACTAAAATAATGAATCTTCAACGAACCAAGAAATTAATTTTAAACCAAATAGTTGAGTTTTTAAACAAAAAGATGAACTTTATCCCAAAAGGACAATTGTTTAACAAAATACACGAATTATCAACTAAAAAATATCAAATTTCTAGCAAAAAAACTTAATTTTGAACAAAATAGATAAATTTTCAAGAAAACCGTTATATTTTCAAATAAACAAATGAATTTTCAACTACAATTATGAATCGTCGACCAAAAAAAATATAATTTTAACCAAATAGTTAAATTTTCAACTGAAGAAGATAAATTTCCAATTAAACGTAGCATCCTAGTATACTAGTTGATATTTCCACCAAGAAATATTTTATATTTAAAATAAAAAACACTTAAATGAAACAAAAATATACGAATTTTTAACCAAAGAGTTGAATTTTCAACTAAATAGATTGATGAGTCTAATGAGAAAGAATTCAATTCAAAATGTTGAATTTTGAAGCCACAAAGACGAATTTTCTACAAAAAAGTTGAATTTCCAAATTAAGAAAAAGTTGAAAAATGAATTTTCAACTAAGTAGTTGAATTTTATCTTTAAAGAGTTGCATTTTGAACCAAAAGAGATGAAATTCTTAACAAATTTACTTTAAACTATTAACACATTTTCATTCCCAAATCTAATCCCACTATTCGTACCGAAAAAATCCTGTTTCTTGTAGCAAAAATTTCGCTACACGTAGCCACGGCTTTTATTTAGTAAACTGAGTCCTGTATTGCACCGAGTTGTTGTGTAAGACCTGTGCATCAACATCGAGGAACTTTGTGAGCCATGCCACGGGCGCACTTTGGAGATAGAAAATATTGTAAATAATGTCAAAAACTTTAAAAAATAGTGCCAAGATAGTGTCATAAAATTTTTCAAGTATTAAAAATGTACTTTAATGTTTACTTAAAATGTTAAAAGATTGCGCTGCCTAACCTTAAAATTCAATCGCCTCATTTCACTCAATAAATACTGGAATCAAACATTTTTTAAAAATATTTCCTCGTATTTAAAGAAGAGTAATTGCTTACTGGCTACAAAATGTTTGATTCTACAATTTATTAAGTGAAATAAGGTGATTGAATTTTAAGGTTAGGCGGGTGCATCATCCTCATGCGATACGCGTACATAATCGTCTAAAGCATTGCGTAACACTAACGGTCTCTAAAGCAAAGATATTTTACCTAGATGCGGCAAGGGTCTAGTTAGGCCACATATCATGAGGGCGGCGCTACCTTCAGTTTTGTGGCCTCGGCTTTATTCGGTACTTTTCGGCTATATTTGGCATTGCCGCTTCGCTTAAAGCGATTGTTTCGACCACATACCGCAAGGCGGCGCTATAAACGTCGAGCGGGTCTTCGCGGGTATTTAAAATTTTTGCATTATTATGAATTATTTATGTATATTAAAGGACTGGAACGGAATTTTTCCTATTTGAAAATACTTGTAGTACATATAATTCAATCTTATGACTGGAAAAGAAAAAAATATCTTATAATATAGGGCGTAATAAAAAATGCAGAAGTCATTGAATATTAAGAGCACAAATAGAAGAAAAATAATCAATTTTAATTTTAATTTATAAACACGTATATTACCTCAACTATATTAATTAAATTGAAGTAATTATATTACATATATTAATATTTCTAATGAATGATTATCCACTGCAGGTTGTATGATCCACTGTACGGAGGTTTCCCCTACACAAATTAACGTAAAGAAAATTCAAAAATACAAAGTGAAAAATAATAAAATTCTAGGGCTCTAATATAACGATACAAGATTTTTATTTGTCGAAAAATAAAAATCCCCAATCTAAAAATATCCGAAATTATAATTTAACGAATTATATAATTTTTGAATTATACAATTTTTAATTATGTAATTAACGAACCATTAAATTTCCATACAATTTGCAAATTTTCGAAATTTAAGATTTGACGAAAATAAACAATTAGTTATTAAAGAAATATTAAATAATAATTATTCATTTCTGTCAATATTAAATTTCGGGAATCAGACAAATTAGTAGAATTTGATATTTGGACAATTATTAGTTCCGTAAATGTTAATTTCGGAGATTATTGAGATTTTTAGCTTTGCAGTAAATTTAAAATCCTGTCATTTTAAAATTCAGAGATTTCATAATTCAGGAAATTATATTTTCGGAATCCATTAATTCCTGTATTTATTGTTAGAAGAAAAGATGCACACCCTGTGAAACGAGCTTTAACTAGAACGAATGAGCGAGAGTATAGCGAGTGTGTATGCATGATAAGAGGGGGGAGCGAGAAAAGCGAGGATTAGCGTCCGAGACTCGAGCGGGAAAAGTCGCACTAATGTGTTGTAGATTTCTGCGTTTAATAAACGATTTGGTAGTTGTTCCTAAATGTATTTACAAGTTTATTTGTAGGAACTGAGTCTGCCCTGTAAGTGCTAAGTTCCTTTTATTTAGATTTGAGATTTTAAGAACGGAGACTAAAAGTGCAGTGTCTTCTAATTTTCTAAGTGTGGGGTACTGGATCTGATTCCTTCCCTTTGTGCTCGTGTGTACCTGAAACGAGAAAAATTGATGTTGAGACTGATCGTGTATCAGCTTTTGTGGTGCCCGAGACTTAGTGCGACATCAGAAACATAGCTGTTGCAGAATATTGCCTTCCATGGAACGAGTCCTGAAGACAATCACGTTTTCTGGAAAACTTCGACAACAAGAGCTACGACGCTTGAGAAGGACGAACAAAGGTCCGAGGACCCTAGCTGTCATTCGCAAATTCCGCCGAGGCACATGGAACGAGATTCTCTGCTACGTAATTGAACTGCAGGAAACCAAGCCAAACCTGCGGGAAAAGGATTGAGGATTGCGGAGCATCGCCAATTCCGAGGAAGCTGAAAGAAGAAGATTGCAGCGCCATCGTGATCAACGCATTGGCAGCCATCATGAATCCGGGACGAGTGGAACAGATCGACGAATTCGAACAATTCCAACGCAGTTTGAGCAATCGTGAAGATCAAGGAAGGCGACGAGGAGGTCGTTCTACTCCATTTCAAGGTAATCGATCCGCGCGAGCTAATTATAGTAATTATCATCAATCTTTTGTAAGTGAGTCTTCGCGAGTTAATGCTTTTGAGAATTCGAGATATGACGAGACAGGTAGCCAATATGGCGCCGACGGGACATTAGTGAATAGAACCTCCGTGAACCCAAACCAAAATGCAAACGATGTGCGTAACGTTGCAGGAAATGTAATGGGTGAAGGTTTATTTAATGTACAGCATAGGGATAATAACGTAGTAACGAACAATTTAAAAAGTGGCAGGCAACAATTAGATTCGAGAAATCTACCACCTGGTTATGCACCTTCCGTACAGGGGCCACCAGTTTTTAATGCATATCCACCGTCGGGAAGTGGTCCCGCGAACTACGATCAAGTTCTTGCGCTAATGCATCAGGTCATACAACAAAATATGACGCTGACGCAACAACTTGCTCAAAATCAAGGTCAGCAACGCGAATTTCATATTATGCCTGATTTCTCTAAAACAATTGAAAGTTTCAATGGGGAACAAAGTCCTCAGGAGGCGAAAATGTGGCTTGAGCAAGTTGAGACAGCAGCTTGTGTAAATAAATGGCCGGAATCATTTTTAATTCAAACAGTAAAATGCAGTCTGACCGGGGCTGCACGCGATTGGTTTTTAAGTCGCCAGAAGGATCTTACGAGTTGGGATTTACTTCGAGATGCATTTTGCAAAACCTTTATACGCGAAATTGATTTAGCAGAAGCATTTGTCAAGATGCAAAACCGAGTTCAAAACCCGAGCGAGACTTTAGCTACGTACTTTCACAATAAAACTAAACTTTGCAAAAACCTACCTCTAAATTTTACCCAAGTTAAAGAACAAATATTGTCAGGATTAAAATCACGTGAATTGATGATAAGTGCATCAGCCGCGCCTCACAGAGATGAAAACGAACTTCTAGCGGATCTCGAGAGATTGGACAGAACGGTCAAGAATTTTTACAAAAACAATTCGCGTAATGATAAAAGAGGAAATCTAAAAACGGGAATTAGTAATGTGAAAAACGAGAATAATAATGTAAAAGTAGATAATAATTACGCGAAAAATAAAGAAATACGCCCGAAGCAGAATGTAGTCACAACCTTATTGCACGAATTGCAAAGAAAAGAGACATGGGACGCGAAACTGTTTAAAACCGCGACCCTTAGAAAATTCAGCTGTAAACACAATCGATAAGACGATTGACGAAACCTCACATAAATATATCAAAAAAGTAAAAATAAATGGAAAAACCGTGGAAGCTTTGATAGATACAGGGAGTGCTGTATGTACGCTTAAGGCGACAACCGTTTTACAAGAAGGTTTCCAATTAGAGCGAAAAACGAGTGAGCTGAGGGGATTCGGTGCTGAAGGGAACATTGTCAAGTCCGTGGGAGTAGTACTCGGAGACATTGAGGTCGACGACGTTAAGTGCCAGAACATTCCCCTTCGTGTAGTTCCGGATAACGTCCAATCGTGGGACGCGATCATAGGACGCACGTTTACTGAACAATCGCATGTTGCATATTTAAAGGTTGATGATCAGTTGATATTCCAAAATCGAGCAAGCGCCGAGTTATTTAAAATCGCGTTAGATAAAATCGAGGTACCGAAACCATAAAACCGAAACAATAAATTTTGTACAACTAAGCGTAGGTCAAGAGGAAATGACCCTAGGTGTCATAAACACAAGTAATGACCCTGTAAAGTTATGTCAAGGAACACAAATTGGAGATTCAATTCTTGGAATTGAAAGCGTACCCGAGTTGAACCCGAGAATTAAACCAGTTAAATCAGACGAGGTAATAACCGGTAATAACGTTACCAATTATCAACGCGAATCGTTGATCGAGTTGCTGAACGAGAATCGGCATTGTGTCGCGCAAGATCTAAACGAGTTAGGTCATACTAATTTAATCGAAATGGATGTTATTGAGAAACCAGGGTATGTTCCGGTATATTCAAAACCCTATCGCACAACACGAGAAGAGCGCGAAACAATTAAAGAAATAGTAGACGGATGGAAAAAGGCAGGGATCGTAACCGAGACGACATCCCCGTACGCGAGTCCAGTTTTACTAGTACGCAGAAAAAACGGAAAACCTCGACTTGTAGTCGACTTCCGACGTCTGAATAGCCAGACGCAAAGAATTCAGTATCCGCTGCCTAATATCGATGAGTACCTAGAGGCAATATCTGGAGCTGAAGTCTTTGCAATCTTGGACCTGGCAAATGGATATCTTCATCTGCCGCTCAAACCGGAAGCGCGACATAAGACCGCGTTCATTACTCCGGATTGCACGGGCGAGTTTACACGTGCAATATTCGGGCTCATGAACGCCCCATTCTACTTCTCCAAACTAATGGAGTTGGCTTTAGGTCGGTTGAGAAACAAGATACTGTTATTGTATCTCGATGACATTCTCATCTTTGGTCAAAATTGGGATGAACTCCTAGAGAGGATAAAATTAGTGCTAGAGGCCCTGTCAAAAGCCGGGTTAACCCTAAATCTGGAGAAATGTCGATTTGGACTTGAAAAAGTGGAATTCTTGGGATTTCAGATCAGCTCTAAAGGAGTCGAACCGAGTGAAGGAAAAGTACGCGCGATTGAGGAATTCCAGGTACCACACGACGTACCCGCAGTGCGACGTTTCCTGGGATTAACTAGTTTCTTTCGCCGTTTCGTACCAAATTTCCCTAAGATAGCTGCGCCGCTATCTAGTCTTACGCGTAAGAATTCGAGTTTTAAATGGACTAAGTCTCAAGACGATGCGTTTCGCGAATTAAAACGGTTACTAACTGCAGAGCCGATTTTACGAGTTTATGCATCGAGGGCAGAAATAACCGAATTGCACACTGACGCTAGCTCCTTGGGACTCGGAGCTATGCTCCTACAGGGCGATAATAAGCATGACTTGAGTTTGGTCTACGCAATTAGCCGAAGAACGTCGGACATCGAGTCACGTTATCCCTCGAGTAAACTTGAACTTCTCGCAGTAGTGTGGGCATGCGAGAGATTGCGCACATTTCTGATCCCATTAAAATTTACAGTGGTAACTGACTGTCAAGCATTAGTTTTCTTAAATACACTAAAGACTAGGTACCCTCAAGTTTCGCGATGGGCCTATACGTTAAGCGATTACGATTTCACGATTTGTCACCGAAAAGGAAATCAAATGAAGCACGCGGACGCGCTTTCCCGAGCTCCTATATTCGAAGAAAACGTACAGGATTCTGAAAAGATCGAAGACGAGATTCTATTACATCAGAGATCAGACGAAAGATTAAAGAGAATAATTCAAATACTCGAGAAACCGGACAAAGAGAAATCTAAAGACGAACGTGGCGCGATACGTGATTACCGACTAGAGGGAGGACTACTATACCGAGTAACAAAACGCGACAATAGGGACATTCTATTATATGTCATTCCCGCATCCATGCGAAAAGCATTGACGATTCGCTATCACGATTTAGCAAGTCACCTAGGTATTGACAAAGTAGTAGCGAGAATGCGTCGTTATTATTACTTCCCTAACATGCGTGGTTATGTTAAAGAGCATATATCTAGCTGTCTGCCTTGTATGATGAACAAAAAGCCGAGAGGTCGTCAACCAGGGGAATTACACCCTATTCCGCCAGGAAATCGTCCCTTCGCAACGGTTCATCTGGACCACTTAGGATCATTTCCGATTAGTAACCGAGGCAACCGATATGTTCTGACTATAGTCGACAACTTGACTAAGTACGTTGTTTTAGAAGCCACAAAAACCACAGAAACGTCGGTCACAATCAAAAGATTTGATAAAGTGGTTGAACAATTCGGCGCGCCGAATCGATTAATATGCGATAGAGGAACGAGTTTCACTTCGGAAAAATTCCGCGATTATTGTGACAAACACGGAATTAAGTTAACATTCAATTCTAGCAGGCATCCTCAAGCTAACGGGCAGGTTGAGCGCGTAAATCAGTCGATCTTGGCTCCACTACGAGCCGGAGCCTGGGAAAAGAACGAATCTGATTGGGATAACACTCAAAAACAAATCGCGCGAGATATAAATTCGTCAAATAATAAAACCACGGGAAAAGCGCCCTACGAGGTACTTTACGGATATTTACCCCGTTTCGAAGAAGGAGTTACGAGAGAACTAACCGAAAACTGCGAAATCTACCGAGATCCAAGAAAAATCCGCGAAGAAATAGTTAAAGAAATCGAAAAAGCTCAAAAAGAATACAAAGAAAGATATGATGAACATAGAAAGGCTGGGGTAAAATATGACATAGGTGATATCGTTTATGTAAGTGTGAATCCAACGTCTACGGTAGAGAGTACAAAGTTACAGTCTCGTTATCGAGGTCCTTACGTAGTTATCCGAAAAATCCCGGGTGACACATATGAGATTCAACCAATTGTAGAGCGTCGAAGATTAAATCATCCGTTAACAGCTCATGTGAGCCAATTGAAAATCTGGCGAGGTTCTACAATGGATGATATAAGTATAGATGATATCGGAAGCGATTCTGAAGATCAGATGGAAAGTACAGTAACCGAGAACTTGTACGATCCTGAAGGTCACGAAAATTTAAACGATGGTTCGGTAATTACGAAAACAAATGATGCCTTACCTAAGTCTAGACCTAAGCGCAACGTGCGAAAACCTACTTATTTACGAGATTACATGTAGTAAAAGTAACCCAAGGTGTAACTAAAGTTTTGTTATGTTAGCTAAGTATTGCGAATAGCTATAAGACAATCATCAAGACGTTAATGTAAGAATCAAAACTTCTATAGATTATATTTTGTTTTCTGTTTGAGTGAGAAGATTTTAATAATAAGTTAAAAAGGAAAACAAAGTTATTCAGAGATTATAATTGTAACCGCCGAGATTTAAGATTATTATAAGTTGATTGTATTACGAGTAAAACGCTCAACTATCACGCATATTCAATTGTTAAAGAAAATGAGTGAGAGCTTGAGGACAAGCTCAATTAAGGTTGGCCGAATGCTAGAAGAAAAGATGCACACCCTGTGAAACGAGCTTTAACTAGAACGAATGAGCGAGAGTATAGCGAGTGTGTATGCATGATAAGAGGGGGGAGCGAGAAAAGCGAGGATTAGCGTCCGAGACTCGAGCGGGAAAAGTCGCACTAATGTGTTGTAGATTTCTACGTTTAATAAACGATTTGATAGTTGTTCCTAAATGTATTTACAAGTTTATTTGTAGGAACTGAGTCTGCCCTGTAAGTGCTAAGTTCCTTTTATTTAGATTCGAGATTTTAAGAACGGAGACTAAAAGTGCAGTGTCTTCTAATATTATTATCTCTTCACTTTTCATTACTCCCTACATAAATAATTAAATTAATAAACTAGGATTTATTGATAGATTTTGCAGAAATCCTTATAAAGGTTTTCAAAGATTATTGAAAAGAAAAAATATAACGTCAGTGGAGATGTTTACGAAAAAAGTATTATTTGAAGCAGGTACGTATTGAAATTTTATTTTTAATATCTAAACATTCTTCTTTTTTTCTGGTAATCGATCTTTTTTGCGCGAATTTACTTACTTACATAATTATTCATAATAAATTCTATAATTTGTTTTAAAAATTGTAATTAAAGTATTTAGTGATTTCATAATAAAGTTTTGTATTCAAAACTAAAATGTTGCATCAGTAAAAATTTAATTTTGTCTTTTGATTCTCTTCACTCTAATTCCATTTTTACTTCTTATGATGTTTCCTTGAATATTTTATTTAAAATTGTACTTGTATTTGTAAAGTTATTATCCGATATAAAATTGGAACAGTTACAAAATACATAGTACTTTTTAAATAAGTATTAGAAGATTAACACATTTTAGTTGAAATGTACAAAGTTAAATATCTAATTAAAAAATGGAATATTCCAAATTCATCAACTACAATTTTGAATGTTCTAACTTGAGCAATTTTTAATTTGTTCAAATCTTTGCTTGAAAATTTAACTATTGTTGAAACATTTGCTTCGTTGAAAATTAATTTTTTTAAACTCACATTTGAACTATTCCGTTTGTTTTTGAAAATTGATCTTTTTTAGTCGGAAATTCAACTATTTGGTTGCAAGTTCATGAATTTCGTTCAAAAGTCACATTTTTTGGCAGAAAATTAGTTAAAAAATTAACTATTTGGGTGAAAATATATTTATCTGGTTAAAAATATGTCTTTTTGGTTGAAAATTATTTTTTGTATTGAAAGCTCATATTTTTGAATTCAAAATTCAACTGTATGGTAAAAAGTCCTATTGTTGGCTCAAAAATTCAATAGTATTGTAGAAATTTGAGTTTTTCATTTGAAAATTATTTTCTTGAAATGAAAATGTAGAAATTCCATTTTTAGTTCAAAGATGATTTTTTACATTCTCATTCTAATGAGAAGGTATTGGTTTTATGTAAAATTTGACTTGGTCGGTTTTCATCAAATCTCCACGTTTTGAGACCCTCTAAGCTGGAAAAAAAGGTTTTCACCAAGGTTTCTGTCTGTCTGTCTGTAGGCACGATAACTTTCGAAAAAATAATCAGATTGGGTTGTGCTTTGGCACACTCTTTAAGGGCCTGAAAAGAAAGAACAAGTTCGTTAACCAGCTAATTTTGATCAAAATTCAAAAAGTTAGAGCATTTTGAAAATTTTTGAGATAATTTTTTTCAAAATTCAAAAATTCTATGTACGGCTATTCATAGTACTCTAAAACTGCAATAATTTATCACAATGACTTTTTTGGATAAAAAAAAGTTACCGGAGTTATAGCATTTTCAAAATTACAAAAAACAAACGTAAATGAACATTTTATGCCGAAAAACGCATGATATGAAAAAAAGTCAAGAGGATAAAAATGTTTCTTTTTGAACACCCTACAATATTTTCGTAACAACTTTTTGAATTTTTCGAAAAATCCAAATTTTGATTATACAAAAAAATAATGAAAAATCAATAATTTCATTTTGCTGTCAAACTATGCAAGATACGACCAAAGATGAATGGAACGAAATTATGCACCCAAAAAATATCTCCAAATTTGTTATTATTCACTTTTTGATACGATGCGTAGTTTTTGTTTTATTCGTAAAAGACAGCATTGGAAATAGTAAAATTAAATTTTGAGACGAATAACGCAAGCTACGAGAAAAATGACGAAGACAAAATTTGTTCATCCAAAGAAGAGGTACAAATTTGTTGTAAATCATGTTCTGATAGGATGCGTAGTTTTTGTTTTATTCGTGACTTTTTCATTTCTATCATACGGTGCACAGAACCGAGCGTGGAACGCAAGGTTCAAATGATTTCCAAATCACATATCGAGCGCGAAGTGCGAGTGTCTGGATGAGAATATGTTCCTTAAGGTCAGTAGAACCTTGAGTAAATAATGTTCCATTTCATTCTAAAATAAAAACAAATTTAACAATCACTTCACATGTAGAGGTTTTGATAATTTTATAATATTTGCAAATAAACTTTTTCTTTCCATCAAAGTCGAACACGAAGTTCAAAAATTTGGATAAACCGAGCGTCAACCGCGATGTAAATACGTCCGAGCGCGTAGCGCGAGGTGAATACATAATCGAGCGCGAAGCGCGAGATGAATATATGATCGAGCGCGAAGCGCGAGATCCAACAGTCGCGCGCCCTAGGCGCGCTCAAACTTGCGATTTGGTTGAAAATGTATGTAATTTGTTCAAACATCGTCCTTTTTTTGTAGAAAATTAATCTTCTTGCTTGAAAGTTCGACTTTTGGAATGCTATTTCTTTCTTTATTGACTAGAAAATCTTTTTTGTAGAAAATTTGAATTTTCTCGCGAAAAGTGGACAGTTTTGGTCGAGAATTCAACTATTTGTCGAATTTTGAGCAACTTTGTTAGGAATTTATTTTGTAGTTAAAAATTCATCATTTTAGTGACAGTTTTTTTTATTGTTAAAAACTAAGTTTTCCAACTAACAATTTCAATGTTTGGTTGAAAAGTAACGGACATAAAATTTGTCGTGAGTTAGGATTTTTGGCATTTCATATGTTTTTTGCGATTTTGGAACGTTATAAACACCACGAAAAAAATGTTTCCCATGAATAAAAAATAATAAAATGTTTCTTTGGTTCAAGCTGACGCAATTTCAGGCTCGAATCAATTTAAAGCCCACGTTTTTGTATATTTTTAAGCAATTTTAAATAAGGAACATTTTTTTTAATTAAAAAAAAATGTTTAATTGAAAATTTGAGAAAGAGTATAGAAGATATTAATAAGATAATAATAAGATATTAATAAGAAGATATTCTATAATTTGTTATTACAATTGTAATTAAATTATTTAGCGATTTCATAATGAAGTTTCTTATGCAAAACTGAAATGTTGCATCAGTAAAAATTTAATTTTGACTTTTGAATCCCTTCACTTTAATTCCATTTTTTTCTTCTTATGATGTTTCCTTAAATATTCTATTTAAAATTATACAAATAGACATGCCTATTAGTATTTCTATATTGTAGAATTTTAGTTTGATGAGAAAATACTTCAAATTAACAGTTTTGAACATTGAAAAGTTTAGTAGCCGGGAATGTTTTTCTTAGGGTAACTTCTGACGAAAAAAAATTACAAAATTAAAAAAGAAATTAATACATTTACATTCCATTACATTACATACATTTGGAGAACAATAATTATTGAATGCTCTTTTCAATCTTTTTCTTTGTTTGGAAAATGAATTTGAAGATTAAAAAAAACGTTGCAAAAAATTCAGTTGGTAGGAGTTATAATTTTTCAGAAATGATTTTTTGAATCTTGAACTTTGCTCTGTGAAAAGAATCTCTTAGATTTCCCACGATTTTTATGATTTTTATCTAAAGTTAATCCAAAGAAATAAAATTTTTAATTTTTAATTAATTAAAAATAAAAGTACCGAATAATAAATGCCCGAATTTTTATATTTCAAAAATCCAAATTTATCGAATTCTATGATTTCAAAATTAATAAACTAACTTAAATTTTTTAATTCGCGAAATTCAAATTTCAATAATTAATAAATTAATGATAAAATATTTAAAATAATTATAAATTATTTCATTAATCCCGTCGTGCTAGATACTTGAAAGAAGTTTGAAATATTTAATAAATTACTTACCTAATTATTTAATGAATTATTTACCTTAAAATATATTTTCGGCAAATTTTAATTTCGCAATCTTAATTACTTAGGGAATCAAATAATTTATTACTTTTATAATTCGTTTATTATATAATTTGAAAATTATATAATTCAGTTTTGGATCTTGGAAATTTTAAAATTTAAGAATTTATAATTCGATATTTCTATTCTTCGTCAATTTATCTATTCGGTATTTACGGTTATTCCCTTAATGTAAAGCAGTTCCAGATAAAAAAGTCAAATTCAGAAAGGTTTCAATTCGGAAGCAGTTTTTTTTCATTTAAATTACAATGCTTCCAATTATGCAATATTGAAGGGTGTCACGGCATAACCGTGAAGTGCCACTTTTTTCAAAACACGTTTTATTGGCTCAAAAATTCTCTAAAATTCCACGGCACATTTTGATGAAGAAAATTTGAACTTTGCAATTGTTTAAACAATTTTTGTTTGAACAAATTGTTTAAAAATGCAAGATACGGAAAAACTAATAGCGCCATTCGATTCTGCGGAAAAAATTACATGAAGTCCATGTATTGGACAATTTTTTTCCACCCAACTTGTTATGCAGTATAAATACAAATTCTATAACATTTAATTGTTTATTTATACTTCGTCACCAATTGGTTCCATAAAAAATTGTGAAATGCATATATAATTGATGTAATTTCTTCCGTATATAATCGAATGGCATTATTATTTTTTCCGAATCTCGCTTATTAAACAATTTGTTGAAACAATTTGTTGAAACAATTTGTTGAAACAATTTGTTGAAACAATTTGTTGAAACAATTTAAAAATAAATGTTTTTCTTGAAAAGTCTTCTATTAGTTTTTATGCTGCTAGAAATTCAGCCTAAAAACGCATTGAAAAAAACATTTAAAAAAATTAAAAATCCGATGGACTTACACACGGTTTTGACCGCAGTCGACTTTTGACGCTATGTATCTCGAAAAGAATTAACTTTTTTAAAATTTTGTTTATTGAGATCTGTAGAGCTCCATCAAATCTCGAATGAACTTTCTAATTTTTTTTAAGAATTCAATTTTTGAGAAGGTTTTGTCTTTCTCCTGAAAAATTTATCTCGATGGATCTTCATGCTTTTGCCGCGACACCTCGCCTCAATTGCAAAAATTACGCTTCAAATTTAATTAAAATTAAATAAAATTAAATATTCCTGGTAAATAATGTATGTATGCTGATCTACGTAAATTTAATATTTTACTGCAATATAAAATTCCATTTATTTGGATCCATCGATCCTCTAAATCTTCTGCTCACTCACCAGAAGTACATAATTCAAGTCATAGTGGATATTCGTGGGCTCACTCTTTGGCTCACTCATTCACATCATTGACGATGACTCATTCACGCGCTTTGACGCGGTTGCTATGGAAACAATGATAAGTTGTAGAGGGCAGCACCTCGATATAGACGAAAAATAGTTAGCTATATATTTTCGGTATCCCCACTCCTGACCCTTGCCGCATCTAGGTAAAATATCTTTGTCTAAAGTTCAAATTCAAACTTCAAAAACAAATTATTACTCACTGTCTTCTTCTTCTTCTTTCTTGTGTTTTGTCTTTAATTAGCACGATGAAAACAACAACGAAAATCTTCGCAACAACTGATCAAAGATGCACTGGTTCAGTAAGGCTCCACGGCGCGGCGCTACCATTCAGCCTTTAAAGTTATTCACGTTACCGACGGGCGACGGTTTGCTACTCGCTTTTATCACTTGAGCTTATTCACTTCACATTTGAACTTTTAATTTCATCACTTAATTTATAATAATAAAATAACTCAAATTAATTAATTCTTAAAAATTAAAATGCAATTGACAAAATTATTGGAGATAAATATTGCAAGCCTCAGTTCCAAGTACATATCTGCTTCTTATTATACCAGCGACAGTATATGCGATGTACTTGAAGCCGCCTTTTTCTGACGTCACTGACAGCAACTTCGTTTTTTTATTTTTTAACGCTGAAAAATAAAGTTGTTGCAATTATGACATTTCCATTTAACGTAAATTTTAACGTATTATTGTAATTGCAACAGTTTTCATATTTATTTTCTTTCTTTTATTAGTTGTAATGCCACATTACTTTACCATTACTCTGCCATTACTTTACCGTTACGCTGCAGCGTAACGTCTGCGTTCGGCCGGTCCGCCAGGGTAGGAAAATGATGTTCAAAGTTTGACGATAATATACCCTTTAAAAGCGTTGTCAAATGCCGAAATAAGTTTATCGTACAAAAATGATGCATGATCAAAACAACATATTGGCAAAAATTTTAATACTATTATGAATGTATTTTATCCGATGTGAAAAATTGGTTTTGGACGTGGCGTAATATGAGATTCAACAAATTTATATTTTCTCAGAATTTTAGTAGGCCATGTCCACAAAATATTTCTGAATGAACTATTTATAATGAAATTCTTAAGTAAAAAGTTCAACAGGATAGTAACTTACATCATTCTGTTGTATTACATACCTCGAATTAAATGAGTTGTTCACAAATTATTTAATTTTGAGTAATATTCCGATGGTTACTTATTTTGTTGTTAAATATATTTTTGAAAATTCTTATTTCTCAAATTGAATTTAGGTTATATTCATATAAAATATTCACTACGAAGTTGTAATTTTTTCCCTTTTAGCAATGCAAAAATGGACATGACATGATATAATTCTAACATTTCATTAACGTCACTATTTTAATTAATAATTGTAACAGCTAAGGAAATAAATTTCAGAGAATAATTTATTTAAAAAAAAGTTTATAAGTGTCTTTGTTTACATTCTTTATGCTGGAAAAATACGTGTCCCTGCGCGCACATAACCTGACCCACATATCCCTTTTACTGCATTTCGCGCAATTTTCAATACGCATTTTAAGTGCATCATCGGGAATGTTACCCTTTCGGAATATTAAACAGGGTTTTGGAAATGAAATAAAATAATAGTTACATTCTAAGTACGACTTGTACCGACTGTCACTTTTACAATTTCCAAAACAGCACCTCTTGGCCGCACCAACCTTTTTTCTTTTTAATAGGTTTTCTTCTGGTAGATCAGACATTTTTTTCATGGGAAGTGTTTTAACTTCTAATTGCTCGAAATTTTTTTTTTTGCGTTAATATTTACTATTGTCACATACGTCTCAGGGAGGAACTGCTCGAAACTCATGGATGTGCTATATATTTTTCGCGTTGCGCAGCATCGTGTTCTTAAATGAAAAGGTCTATATGTCGATGGTTAAAATCCGCCGCCCGAACCCCATCCGAAATGGAAGGGCATACGGGTCGAACTAGGGAGCCGTCTGATTGGTTGACTTTTTTTTACTTCTCCGTGGCGAGACCGTAGAGCAGTGATGGGTAAGTATAATACTCGTGGTAATTTACTTGGTTTTCTACGGTAATTTACCTGGTATTTTACGTCATCAGTTTTCTACATGATGTAAATTACGTCTTGTTCTATATATAAGGGCGCCACCTCCGAGGCGGGAAATTAAAACCTCGAATCAGACAGCCAATCAGAGGTTTTCTACATGTATTTTACATATTCCAGGTATTTTACGGTTGACATTATTATTTTTCAATTAAAAATATAGGCGTTGAGAAAAAAAATCTTACGCTCTTACGAATGCCGATACCAGAAATTCAAAAAAGTGAGGTTATGCACAGTTCTACACGAGTGGATGCGGAGCACTTGGCTCCCAAAGCTTTGCCTCCCCCCTCTCCATCGACGCACAGCTCTTCCATGGTTCATTCCAATCGTTCCAATTCCAGGATACTTAGGTCGTTCAAACTACATTCATGGCAATATAAAACAGCCCGAAAAACGTAAGAAATTATAAGAAATCAATTATATAATCAAGAATATTTCCTCTTCTAAAAATTCCTGAATTAATAGTGATTAATCTACAGGCCTCTGACTCACTTCAGATACCAAAAATAGTATAAATAGTATTTTCGTCAAAAAATTTTATTATTTTGTTCAAAATTAAATTATTTTCTTGAAAATTCAACAATTTTGTTAAAAAGTCATACTTTTCGGTTGGAAATTCGACTGTTTTGTTGAAAATTCGTCTTTTTCACTTGAAAATTCAACAAATTTATTGAAATTTATTTTTCTTGCCTAACGATTTTTCTAAATTAAAAATTCAACTATTTTGTTGAACATTTATCTTTTTGGTTTGAAATATCATCTCTTACTGTAGAAATTTCACCTTTTGTTGTAAAAATTGCAACCTTCTGGTTAAAATCTAATCTTTTTTGGTAATAAATTAATTTTCTAGTTGAAAATTTTAATGTTCTGAAGAAAATTCATATTTTCAGTTCTAAAAAGTTTATGAAAAAAGACCGAAAAACATCAAAAATGTTTAAGAAATCAATGATACGAAGTCCAATATTGCGTATTAGAGAAGATAATGTTTATCTTTTTAATTTTTAATTCCTTTTCATTTTAGCATTTGAACTGATATAGAGAAAAAGAATATTTTTTCAAAATTTGATTAATGAATTAGAAAATAAATAACTATTTTTTAGGTAAAAACTTCGAGTCTTCCAAATAATAATTATTGAACAATAAAAACCATGCAGATTAAATATATCTTTTTTCTTCTGATAGAAAATCGATAGCTTGGAGGCATACATTTGTTGAAGAAAAATTTGTATAATAATTCTAGAATTGGCAAATGTCTGCGAAACTTATAGCTTATTAAAAATATGTAGCAGTGTAATTAAAAGTTATTCACATGAAAATGTAAAACAGATAACAATAGAAGAACACTAACTGCTACATGCCCCATATAAATCGTCTATGCGAGGTCGGGGTTTTACGCTATGGGCGCCAAAGTGGCGACGTTTGGCCTGCAAAAATCATCAATTACAGGTACTTCACTTGATGAAAACAAATCAACAACCCAGCAAACATGGATATATAACAGATCTGTAACTGTTCTAGAACACAAAACAACACGTTCTAGAACAGGTTACTAACAAGTTAGTAACCAGCGAGTAACTATGTCATCCACCAGACTCTGTAACAATTCTGTAACAGTTATAGAACACTGTGATAACGGTTGTAACAATTCTAGAATAAATCTAGAACTCAGTTACAATGCTTTGTAACAACTCTTTCACAGATCTAGAACGCAGTTACAATGCTTTCTGACAATTCTGTAACAGATCTAGAACTCAGTTACCGTGCTTTGTAACCATTCTATAACAGATCTAGAACTCAGTTACAATGCTTTGTAACAATTCTGTAACAGATCTAGAACGCAGTTGCGATTCTTCGTAGCAATTCTGTAACAGATCTAGAACTCAGTTATAAATTTGTAGCAATTCTGTAACAGATCCAGAACAGTTCTAGAACTCGGTTGCACATGTTCTGTACCAATTCTAGAACAAATTAAGAACTCTCTTTCGTGCATTCTATAACAACTTTAGAACGATTCTAGGACTACGATGGACACGATCTGTAACGATGTTGAACAATTCTGTAACAGTTCTCAAACTGTTACGCAAGGAATATAGAAAAGTGTTATGTAATATTTATGTAACTGGCTAACGTAAAAGTAACGTGATTTTTATTCATGCTTGCTACACTACAAGAATTTGATTATACAAAAACGTATTTATGAGTACCATGCATGCACATACCAATATATAGATAATCAAATTCTTGCAATGTAACAGGAATGCACAAAGTCACGTTACTTTTACAGTACCCGGTTACATAAATGTTACATAACACTCTAATGTAACGTGTAATAAGGTATAAAAATAGGCCTGAATTTTCTTAGACATAAACTTATCAATGATGACATTTATTTTTGAAGTGACCGCAGTTACACAAAAATTATAGATTAATAATTTACATATTGGCTAGCATTATGTCATATTTTATATCGCCCATACAGTTTCAGAAGCTCGTGAGCCAAAAAATTATCATAATAATAACATATATACTATAATATAATATAAAGTTTCTAGCCAGAGATCCAATTTTTATTCTTTTTTCATTACAACTTTACAGTTGCAAAGAAAAAAGAATAAAAATTTGTTCTCTACTGTTTTTGTGCAGTATTAAATTATTCGCATGCATTATTGCAATTATAACGAAAGTTTTATCTTTTTGTTCAAGTTTTACACATTTCTGTTAAACTTCTGTAGTTTTAATTTTTATGCCACTTGAATGTTCCTCTTCAATGTTCCTCTTCACTGGCTAGAAATCTACCAACATCTTTTGAATTGCATGGCTCTGTAAAGAATGGTTCAGTATTTGTAAAGTGCTTCACTTCTAATAAGAAGGTACCTCTTTCTATAAAAACGTTCGTCACGAGTGCTACCTACAGAAAACTACCTACAGAAATGAATTGAAAATTAAAATATTTTCTTCAGTTCAGAACTCTTTGCAAAAATACAGTGTGCTTTTTATCTAGTTTTAATCAAGAGAACATCGAGTTTGTCTTTCATTATTCCAAAGGAACAAAAATTGAATTTTAATTTTAATTTTAGCACTTTTTACATGATCTCAAACATCTAAATGATCGCTAATATCAGGTAATAATTGTTATAATATGTGTAACATTATAACAATCGTTATTCAAATTTAAACAAAAAAATCTACAATGAGGACAGACAAACCGTCATACTCCACGCGGTAGCATATTGTACTTTTAATTGGAATAATTTTCTAAATGTGAAACAAAAAATTCTATTTTCAAGCATCGTATATTTGAATAGAAAATGGGAAAAGGGGAAGTTTTTCGAGAATGGAGGAAAAAGGGGAATTTAAGGAAAGAGGAAAGGCAGGGGAATAGAGGAACTCCCTGAACCCTAATATTTTAAATTAAAATTTCACAAATCACGATTTAGAAACATACAAAATTTGTGAATATTATGTTCATATCTTTCAAAAAGTTATGACATAAAAACATAATCATTTCTTAAAAAATAGAGCATGTATTTCTGAAAAAAGCGGCACATTTTACATAACAATTTACACTTTTGACAATGTTCCCAACAGTATAAATATTACATTTGCATGTAAGGGCTACAAATCTTTTAATGCCTTTTAAAACATTTAAAAGAGTTCGCTTTTGAATATTCAGAAAAGGCTTCAATTTTTATATTACACTTTTGAAGAAGTAAATTTGAACCAAATAATTTTGAATTTTCCCATATAAACTTATTCTAAACTCAACAAATTCAATTCAAAAGTATTAATTTTCAGGGTGGCCGTTTTTATCCAGGAAAAAAATTCCCGGTCATGAAAGATTTTTCCCATTAATTCAAAAAATAGTATATGATGAACAGCAGTCTATATACAATGACAAATTTAAAACTTATTTTTCACGTCCTTTAGTGCACATTTTTTCTTTCATTTCAAATCACAAAAAGTTCCCGGTTTTCGGTCCAGAGGCCACCCTGATTTGACATGATACTAGTTTGAGAATTGTTCAAGTTATGAAGTATCAAAGTGAAATTAATAAATTCTCGAATATTAATTATCTTGAATTAAAAGTTATTCAACTATGAAAGGATTTCAATTAAAAATTAAATTAAATTTTCAAGTTTAAATGAAGGATATCGTCATAAACTCCTTCTCTATTTTAAAAACTAAATTATTAAATTGATTAACAATGATATAGTTTTAAGTTTCGAACTATCCAGTTTTTGGTACATTTAAATGTGAAGTAATATTGAACTTGCTTAGGTTTCATAAATTACTAAAGCTTCAGTAAACAATTATCATAAGTGGATTATAAAACGTATTTACTGGAGCGCTCAATTTTTAATTGTTGTATTTTGAATGATCTTCTTTTGAAATTATAATTTACATATTATATAATGGTTACAAATCTTCTAACGCTTTCTAAAAGATTTCAAAGGATTCTATTTTGAATACTGGAAAATATTATTTGTAAAATAAAAAATTATATGAATCCTAAATAAATTTTTAAATAAAAACGTACCAGAGAAATTTGTAAAGAATCTTTCAAGGAATAAAATAAGCCCTACAACATGAGAATTAAATAAGAATTGCAACTTTTACTACAAGAGTAAAGAGTAAGCAAAAACAAACTCTAAATAATTAGTATTAAATGAACAATTTTAAAATGAAATATTTTTTCCTGAAGTTCACCTTCAGTTCTCTTCCAAAATTAATTACAATTATCAACAAAAATATTTTCCTCGCTTTTAAAAATCATTTTTAACAATGCTCATTTTTTAACTTGAGATAACTTCAGTTTGTTTTTTTGTTCATTGTTCATTTAAAATTGTGCAACTATTATGGAGGATTTGAATTGGAAATAAATATGGATAATCATAACGACTTAATAATTTCAAAATCTTGAGAATTAATTTTTTAAATAAAATTGATCAACAATTATAAGGTTTTCAATTTCAAACTGTCCCATTTTTAGTATTAATAAATTTTAAGTTATATTGAATTTGCTAAAGGTTTAATGAATTACCAAAGTTTCAATAAAGAATTATTAAAAATTTAGTATAAAGTTTATAATATATATTGGAGTGATCAAGTTTCAATTGGGTTATTTAAAATACTTTTCATTTTGAATTATCTATATTGAGGACTATAATTTTACTCTGGAGACAAAAAACTGATATTAGGATTAGGTTTTTACAAGATTGACCTTTTGAGCGAAAATTGTTAGTGACTTATGAGTAAAACAATTGTTTCTAATAAATTTAGCAATTCATAAACCTTGCTTAATAAAAAAGATTCATGCCAGATATTATAGGTTGCAAAATTTTGTGGCTTATCACGACCTTATACAGATGGACGATATAGTAGCAGTATATGGACGTCATATCCTGCCAACCAAAGTGATAAATTTTTAAGTAAAATGATAAAGTTTGTACCAAGAAGATTAATTTTCTACCATAAAAGACGAATTTTCAACTAAAATTATGAATCTTCAACCAAAAAATATTAATTTTTAACAAAGTAGTTCTACCTTTAATAAAGTATTCGAATTTTTCTAACCAAACAAGATGAATTCTCAACGAAAAATGTAAAAGTATATATTAGAACCAAAACAGATTATAATTTTAAAAAAAGTTGAATTAATTCAAAAAGGCGAGTTCTCAACGAAATAGTTTATTTTTTATCCAAACTGTTGAATTTTCAAGACAAAAAGATAAATTATATAGAAAAAATGGAATTTTCAACAAGTAAATATGAATTTTTTGTTTAAAGTTCATTTTTCAACCAAATAGTTTTCTATCAAGGTAGTTGCATATTCAATCCTAAAGGACGATTTCGTAACAAAATAGGTTCATTTTAAAACAAAGAGTTAAACTAAAGTTGTGAATTTTCAACAAAGAAGATTAATTCTCTACCAAAAAATACGAATTTTCAACTCAAATGATGAATCTTTCAACAAAAATTTAACAAAAGCAGTTTAACTTCTAATACAATTTTCAACCAAATTGTTGATTTTTCAAGCCAAAAAGACAAATTTTCTACAAAACAGTTGAATTTTTAACCAGTAAATATGAATTGTTGTTAAAAAGTTAATTTTTAACCAAACAATTGAGTTTCTTACCAAAATCACTAAGTTTCTCACCAAAATAGTTGAATTTTCAACAAAATAGGTACATTTCCAACCGAAGATATGAGTTTTAAACTAAAATGATGAATTTTTAACCAAGAAGAATAATTTTCTACCATAAGACGAATTTTCTATTGAAATGATGAATCTGCAAAAAAAAATTAATGTTTAACAAAAGCAGTTTAACTTTTAATAGAATTTTCAACTAAACAAGATGAATTCTCAAAGAAAAATGTAATACGTTATATTATAAACAAGAAAGATTTTAATTTAAAATAAAAAAACAGTTGAATGTATCCAAGAAGACGACTTATCATCAAAATAGTTAATTTTTAACCAATTAGTTGAGTTTCCTACTAAAACAGTTGAATTTTCAACCCAAAAAGAATAATTTTTAACAAAAAAAAGGTACATTTCCAACGGAAGAGATTACTTTTTAACATAAATAATGACTTTTAATATAATTTACAATCAAAGAAGATGAATTCCCAACAAAAAAATATAATAATTGAGATTATAAACACGAAAGATTTCAATTTGAAATAAAAAACAGTTAAATGTATCCAAAAAGGCAACCTTTAAACCAAATATTTAATTCTTCAACCGTACTGAATGTTTGGATACGAAATGTCAACTGTCATAGCCTATAAAGATTTGATATATATGTATATGAAAAGCATGAAAAGGCACTTACCTGAGATAAGCTTATCCAAGCAAATATCCAATTCCTTCAGTTAAACACTTATCTGGGGAAATGTATAAATACAATATAAATACGTAACACCTGCAGCACTATAATAATTTTGGTATCGAAAAGGCGATACGACCGAAAACACGGGGTTGAAGTTTGAGGTCATGCATTATTCTGCCGTGTCTGCCGCCACTCGGAGTCTTTGCGGAATGTCGGTTCTGCTATTGGTGGACGAGTATGAAGTGGAAGTTTTCAGTTCTCGTAAACGAATCACAGCGGTCGATTAGGACCAAAAGGAATTTCAAAATTATAGCGCCTCTAAATTTTCGCATGCATGTAGAATGTTCGTACAAAACTCAGCATTTAGCTGAAAAAGATTTCATATTCATACGTGACCGAATCCATTTCAAATCATGCAGGCTGGCTGGCGACATGTTCAGGATTAGCTTGCCTATGAAATAAGTTTTTGTACGTGTAATATAAGGAGACACTTCTTTTTTTTTTAATTAACTTAGCGAAATCTTTTTTCTTTAAAAAAGAAAAAAAATTCTCAAAAACTCCACCTTTTTTTCCTAAAGTTTTGTAGGAGTAATAGGTGCTGTTACTCACCATAAATTTTCCGATTAGAAAATATGAATGAAAAACAATAATTTTTTTTGACAAAAAACAAAAAAAAATACAAAACGGAAAATTTATGGTAAATAGATAATATCAGTACCTCTTCTTCCTAGAAATTTCAGAAAAAAATGGTGGAATTTTGAAGAATTTTTTTTCTGAAAATTTTTGCAGTTTATGAGATATGAAGGTTCTTCTTATTTCAGTTTAACTAGTATTTTTCAGTCTTTCAAAATCTTTATCACGTAAATCTACGTAAAAAATAATAAAACATGGTAAGGGCATTTTGTATTTTGAAAAAAAAAAACATTCTCCTCTTTAAAACACAACCTTTTTTTTCAAAATTTTTACAAATAATAGGTACTGATATAGTCTGCTTATCATGCATTTTCCGTTTGGTATTTTTTTTTGTTTCTGTACAGGGAAGAATTATCATTATCAGATTTATATATGAGTTCCAGAAAAAAATCAGTTTCAGGAAAAAAAAGATTGGGTTTCTGAGAAAACATTTTTTTTCTTTTTTTTTCAAAATTCCAAAATAACTTTACCATTTCTTATTATTTAAAGAAATTTTGTAGCATGGTTTTTGAAGTAAAATTTTCAAATGACTCACTATTATACCTTCAGCATTTTTTAATATTCGTGAAAAATGTAAAAATTTCACTAGGTAATTTGAAAAAAATACGTGTCTTTTTATTTTTCACGTAATTAAAAATATTTCATAGGCAAGCTAATCCTCAACATGTCACCCGCCGGCCTGCATGATTTGAAATAGATTTCGGTCACGTACGACACTTAGTTTATATATGTATATTATTATATATTTAGCGTTGAAAAATATATATTTGTATATAGCTGCGTTACTCTTTTTGGAATAAATTGTGTCCATAAAATAAATTACGGTTGTTTAATTCTTTCTTTCCGTTATAAGCTATAAAAATAGTTAATTTAATAGTTTCTTGAAGAAATCAGTTGCAAAGTAATCTTCTCTAACAGAACATCGACATATAACACCGTTATACCCTATTGAAAAAATACACGTGTAATTACACGTTTATTTACATGTGTATTTACGCGTGTAATTACACATCGTATTTTCGGACAAATACACGTGTAAATATACGTGTATTTATGCGTCTAAAAACACATGTAAATACACGTGTAATTTGGCGAGGGTTTCTCCAACCAACTTTTTACGCGTGTTTTACAAGTGTAATTACGCGTGTGAATATGCATGCATTTCTCAAATGACAAGATGTACCAAATACCTATTTTACACGTATAAAAACCTGTGGATACACACGTGCAATTCGGCGAGGATATCTTCAAGAAAGGTTCCCAATTAAAACATTCCTTTCACGCGTGTTTTTACACGTATAATTACGCGTGTAAATACGCATGCATTTCTTAAGTGACCAAATGTACTAAATACTTATTTTACACGTATAAAAACATGTGGATATACACGTGTAATTCAGTGAGGATTTCTCCAAGAAAGGTTGCCAATTCAAACACTCCTTTTACGCTTGTTTTACACGTTTAAAAACACGTGTAATTCCACGTGTCAATGAACGTGCATTTCTCTAGTG
>CAKNXH010064240.1:18702-34512 GCA_932178445.1 Andricus quercusramuli | reverse complement strand
ACTGGATTCGTTAAATGTACTAGGGGTGACTTTTTGAGGCTGCGTAATATTACTGTAGGTATGGCGATATCTGTTAGAGTCTTACAAAGGTGTCTGGGTTGACTATTCACAATTTGAATATTTTTTGCTTACTTTGGGGGGAGTCAACTGAGACTGGGTTCATTGAATGTACTAGGGGTGGGTTTGTGATGCTGTATAATATTATTGTAGGAATTACGATATCTGCTTGAGCCTTGGAAAGGTGCCTGGAGTAACAATTTTTAATTTGAATTTTTTTTCGCTGCTTTAGTTAGATGTAACTGAGACGGCGTTCGTTAAATTTACTAGGGGTGGTTTTTTTGGGATGTCTAATATTATGGTAGGGATAGAGATATCAAAAAGGGTCTCGGGAAAGGGTATGCGGTGACCATTTTTAATTTGAAAATTTTTTGGCTGCTTAAGTCGAAGGTAACTGAGACAGCGTTTGTTAAATGTACTAGGGGTCGTTTTTTGGGCTATTAAATATTATTGCAGGGATCGGGAGAACTGATAAGCTCTTGGGAAAGTATGTGGGGTGATTATTTTGAACATAAAATTTTTTGACAGTTTTAGTTGAAGGAAGCTAAGAATGGATTCGTTAAATGTACTAGGGGTGACTTTTTGAGGCTGTGTAATATTACTGCAGGTATGATACTGTAGGTCTTGCAAAGGTGCCTGGGTTGACTATTCATAATTTGATTATTTTTTGCTTGCTTTAGGTGAAGGCAACTGAGACTGAGTTCGTTGAATGTACTAGGCGTGGTTTTTTGAGGCTGTATTGTATGCTCTTCTTAAAGGTAGTTGAGACTGGATACGTTAAATGTACTAGAGGTGGTTTTTTGGGGGTGTGTAATATTATTGTAGGGATAGGGATACACGAAATTCTTGGGAAGGTGTCTGACATGACTAGTTTTGATTTGAAATATTTTTGGCTGCATTACTTGAAGTAAATTAAGATGAGGTACGTTAAATATACTAGGGGTGTTTTTTGAGGTGTTTAATATTTTTCTATTTGTAAGAGTATCGACTAGAGTCTTTTGAGAGTACGGGGTGTAACTACCTTTAATTTTTAATTATTTTGGCGATTTTCATCCTAATCCCGAGACCCTAGTTGATATCTTCATCCCTAAAATAATATCAGACAGCCAAAAAAACCACCCCTAGTACATTTAACGAACGCCGTCTCAGTTACATGTAACTAAAGCAGCGAAAAAAATTTCAAATAAAAAATTGTTACTCCAGACACCTTTCCAAGGCTCTAGCATATATCGTAATTCCTACAATAATATTATACAGCCTCAAAAAACCACCCCTAGTACTTTCATCGAACCCTGTCTGAGCTTCCTCCAAATTAAACTGCTAAAAAATTTTGAATTTTAAATAATCACGCCAGACACTTTTCCAACACATAATCAGGTATTCCGATCCCTATAACAATATTCAATAACCCCATAAACCAACCCTAGTATGTTAAACAAACCCCTTCTAAGCTGCCTTTAACTAAAATGGGGAAAAAATTTGAAATGAAAAATAGCCATTCCAGGCATCTTGCCAAGACTTTAGTTTATATCCTCGTTCTCACTGTGACTTTGAGCAACCCCAAAAAATTACCCCTAGTACATTTATCAAACCACATCTCAGCTGCCTGCAACTATAAGAGCCAAAAAAATTTGAAATTCAAAATAATCACACCAGACATCTACTAAAATCTTCTGAAGGTGTTTGGGGTGATTATTTTTAATTTGATTTATTTATTTATTTTTTTTTTTTTTTGCAAAAAAGATGCCAGTTGACTAAATTTGACGACGCTCTAGTTAAAGCGTTTATCCTATTTTTAGGTTTTTTTTCATGATTTTGTCGAAAATTCAACGATTTTTTCAAAAGTCACACTTCTTGGTTGAAAATTCAACTTTTTTGTTCAAAACTCGTCATTTGGTCTTGAAAATTGAATAAATTAATTACAATTATTTTCTTCCTTGACTTGCAAATTTGTTTTGGTTTGAAAATTCATCTCTTCCTGTGAAAATTTCACCTTTGTTTGTTAAAAATGCAACTGTCTGGTTAACAGTTAATCTGTTTTTCTATTAAATTGTTTGTTTTTTTTCATAATCACGGAAATTTTGCGCGTTTCCGCGTTGTGAAGTCAAACTTCACCAGGATTATCGACAAGTCTAAAACAAACTGATGCAACTCCCAAAAATGTTCTTTCTTCACACAAACTGGCCGGATCATTACATTGGCAAATAAGAGGGGCACGTATATCTATAAATTTTCTGAAATGATGAAATTTAAAAAAAAATTATGTCGAAACATGTATTAATACCAGGATGTTCTAGAATTACTTCACACAATGACAAAACATAGTTAAAATGAAGAACTGTATTTTTATTTGAGATAGATTCACACTTTCTGGCATGAATTTATGAAAATTTGTTTCCTATAAATTTAGAAACCATTGGGGTCAAAGTTCTGACAATAGCGATAAGGGGACATCCATAAATTACGTTATCAATAGAAAGCGGATAAGACACCCGACTCTCGGTTTAGGAACTCGCGGTTTAGGAATTCCTAGAATTGTTAGCCCACACAATTTCTAGGATCGAGAGGCGAGAGACGGTTGCGACTCTCGCCTCAGAAGGGCCGCAGTGCGTGAGTACTCCGTCGAGTATATTGCGCAATATTATGCACTCCAATGGAAACGGTTCAGGCGGCTCTGACTGTTTATGTTTCGATACTCCCGATTTAGGTAAACCCCGGCTAGTCCATCATTTGTTCTTCATAATTTTAAATTAAAACAGCTTAAAATTTTACGATTTCAAATTGAAAAAATTCAAAACAGAATCTTTCAAAAATCGAAACCTTCAAACAAAATTTTTTTAATTCAGACAATTTCATTAGAAAGGAGTTGAAATTAAAAACTGAACTGAATATTGCAAAGTGAAAGCTTCTAATATTATAGAAATCTAAATTTTTATTTTTGATAAATTATTATTTACTGTGAAAAAACATGAACCCAAAAAGATGAATTTTCACAAAAAAGTTGAATTTTCTACTCGACACTATATATTTTCAACAAGAAAGATATGCTTCTATCCAGAACTAAATTTAAAAAAAAGTCTATTTCTTAACAACATAATTAAATTTTATATCAAAATTGTCGAATTTTCAATCAGAAAAGATAAGTTCTAACTCAAAAAATGGAATAGTTACATTTTCAGTAAAAAAATGAATTTTATTTTAGGTGAATTGATTAAAAAAAGACGAGCTTTTAACAAAATATTTGAGTCTACAGTCAAAAAAATGAATTTTCAGAAAGATTAATTTTCTACCCAGAAAGACGAATTTTCAACAAAATAGATGAATTTTCTATAAAATAGTCGAATATTCAAACCGATATCATGAATTTTTAACAAAAAAGTTAATTTTCTACCAAGCAGTTAATTTCGCAAATAAATAGTTTAATTTTCAAAGAACTAGTAGAACTTTAAAAAAAAATTTTAACCAAAACTGGAATATTTACATTTTTAGTTTAAAAAATTAATTTTCAACCAAAAACAAAAACAAATTTTCGACCAGTTAAATTTAGCCAAAAAATAATTTTTCACAAAATAGTTGAATCCTCACCCAATAAGATCATTTTTCAAAAAAGAGGATTAATTTTCTACACATAAAGACGAATTTTTCAACCAAAAGCCTGACTTTTTGCAAGAAAAGTTGAATTTTCCACCCGACATTATTGACTTAAAAAAAAAGTTATTTTTCCACAAAGTAGTTAATTTTTTTTATATAAAAAATATAATTTTAGAAAAAGTTGAATTTTCTACCAAAATAGTTGAATTTTCAACTAAAACTGATAAATTTTCGAAAAAAGGAAATAGTTACATTTTCAGTTCAAGAAATTAGTTTTCAACAAAAAATTAATTTTTTTCCACTTAAATTTAATAAAAATGACGATTTTTGAACAAAATAGTTGAATGCACAGCCAAAACGATAAATTTTCAAGAAGGAAGATTAATTTTCTACCCAAAGAGACGAGTTTCCAACAAAATATATGAATTTTCCACAAAGCAGTTGAATTTTGAAACCAAAACTATGAATTTTTAACAAAAAAAGTTAATTTTCTACCAAGTAGCTAATTGTTCAAATAAAACTTTAAATTTTTAATCATATGATTGAATTTTCGACCAAAATAGTTTAATTTTTACCAAAAAGATGAATTTCCAACCAAACAGTTAAATTTTTAAATAGAAAAGATCAATTTTCAATTAAAAATAAACACTCTTAACCAAAAATTGAATAGTTGAATATTTTAAGTTAAAAAAACTCGTTAAATTCTCCACTCTAAAGATGAATTTTGAACTAAAATGATGAATCTTCACAAAAAAAATAAGCTTTTTCAACAAAATAGTGACAATTTGAACCAAAGAGATGATCTACAGACATACAAACAGACAAACGAACAGACAGACAAACAGACAGATAAACAAACAGACAAACAAACGGACAGACAAACATACAGACAGACAAACAGACAGAAAAACAGACAGACAATCAGATAGACAAACAGACAGACAAACGGACAAACACACAGACAAATAAACAGAAAAACAGACAGACAGACAATCAGATAGACAAACAGACAGACAAACAAACAGACAGACAAACAGACAGACAGACAAACAGACAGACAGACAAACGGACAGACAAACAGACAGACAAACGGACAGACAAACATACAGACAAACGGACAAACACACAGACAAATAAACAGAAAAACAGACAGACAATCAGATAGACAAACAGACAGACAAACAAACAGACAGACAGACAGACAGAAAGACAAACAGACAGACAGACAGACAAACGGACAGGCAAACAGACAGACAAACGGACAGACAAACAGACAGACGAACGGATAGACAAACAGACATACAAACAGACAGACAAACAGACAGCCAAACAAACAGACAGACAAACAGACAGACAATCAGATAGACAAAAAAATGAATTTTCAACTCAAAAAAATAATTTTTGAACTAGAAATGTAACAGTTAAAGTTTCAATCTGAAAATAGGTTATTTTCAACAAAAAAAAAGAACGAATTTTCAACGAAGTAGTTAAATTTTCAACGAAGGAGATGAATCTTCAAGCAAAAAGATACATTTTTAACAAAGTAGTTCAACTTTCAACAAACTTGTTGAATTTTCGATCAGAGAAGATGACTTCTTAACAAATGGTTGAATTTCTAATAAAATGGTAGAATTTTTACCAAAACAAAAATACAACCAAAAAACCGTGAATGGGAAATTTCTTTAAAACAGGAGGAAAAGCGATATTCGTAAAAAAGTGGAAAAGAGGGGAATATGAAAGTGATTTTCGAACTTATTAAATTATTATTGAAATGTACTGTCACAGGGACATCTTTCGCGAAAATCGCAAAATTTTTTAAATCGATATCCCCACTACTGCCACGATAATCAAACCATGTATATGCTCTCTCTCTCTCTCTTCACTCTCTTACTATATGATCTCCTCAAAACTCATGATGATTCCTCACGAAAAATTTCAAAGTTAATCCGGACATCAAAGTTTCACTTCTGCCGTGTGGCCCCACTGTTACACACCGTTAAAAAAATAGATTTCAATCATTTGAAGTGATTCCAAAGAATCTTAAGGTATTTTTAAAAACTCCATGAAATTTTCAAGAGCTTTACAACAATCCAAGGGATTTCAAAAGATTTTAGAGTAATTGAAATATTTTGGGGTATTGTAGAAGATTCCAAAAAAATTGTAATAGATTCAAATAATTTGAACGTATTTGAAAGAATCTGAAAGATTTTAGGGCATTGAAAAAAATTCTAATGCATTTTTAAGAATTCGCTTCTCCCTTTTGTGCGGCGATTCGCAATCGCTCTAAAGAATTCACTTTAATATCCCCACTACTGCCACGTTGACCAAAGCCTGTACGTGCTCTCTCTCTCTTTCGGCTCAAAACTCATGATGATTCCTCATGAAAAATGTCGAAGTTAATCCATCAAAATTTCACTTCTGCCGTGTGGCCCCACTACCACACACTGTTTTTTTTTATTTATAATTAATGAACGTACTAAATGTTATCTAAATTCGTAGCAAAATGTTGAAATCAGAATTAATCCCCAATTTTTTAAAATTATTCAGAATTAAAATTTTTGCCTTTATCAATAATTTTTAGAAACATTTATAAATATATTTGATCATGAAATAAAATGACTTATTTGGAAATAATGATCAAAACGAGTATTTTTTTTTAATTTCGAAAATCAGACTGAGTAATGAGTAATGAAAAGATTAGGTTTTATGATAGGAGGATTAGAGATAGAATATATCTATAGAGATAGATATATCCTTGACCCTTAACGATGATAACCCGATTTACGTCGGAGTAAAGTAAAATTTCTTCTTTGAAATGCAAGAGATTGAATCTTCAAAGAGTTTAAATGAAATTAAAATATAAATTTTTATTTTTAAAAAATCATGCTATTCACCTTAATAGTTTTTTTTTTGCGTTATAAAAGTTTTTTCAAATATATTTATTTCATTCGAAAAGCAAATTTTTATACCTCCTTAAAAAATATTATATTTAATTTAATAATGATTATATCTTTCCAAACATAATTTTCAACTAAACTGATAAATCTTTCAGTAGAAAAATTGTATTTTCAACAAAAATATTAATTTTCAACCAAATATATTAATTTCTACCAAAAAAAGACAAATTTTTAACAAAATACATGAATTTTTAACTAAAAAAGATAAATTGTTCACTAAAATTTGAATATTGAAATTTTTAAATAAAAAAATTAATATATGACCAAAGTAATAAATATTTAATTAAAATGATGAAATAATAGTTAAATTTTCAAACAAAATTATGAATTATCAACTGCAGTGATGGATCTTCAACTGGAATAGTCCAATTTTAAATCAGATCGAAATTTTTTTAACTAAATAAGACAAATTTTCAACTAAATAATTGAATTTTGAACTGAAGAAGATCAATTTTATTTTGAACCAAAAATAAAAAAAGTTCAATTTGTGGTTCAAAAATAATAATTTCCAATCAAACTAATAAATTTTCAACTTAAAAAATGAATCTTGCATTAAGATATTACAATTTAAACAGAAAAAGATGAATTTTCAATTGGAAAGATTTTTTTTTAACCAAATAGTTGTACTTTGAATTAAAAAATATCAATTTTTAACCAAAAATGAAATAGTTAGATTTGTATTTCAAAAAGAATAATTTCCAACCAAACTGATTCATTTTCAACTTGAAAAAATGAATCTTCCACTGAGATATTTTAATTTTAAACGAGAAAGATCAATTTTCAACTAAAAAACACAACTTTCTTACCAAATAGTTGAATTTTGAACTAAAAAGATCAATTTTAAACCAAAAATGGAATAGGTAAATTTTTAATTTAAGAAAATAATTTTAAACTAAACTGATGAATTTTCCGCTAAAATAATGAATCTTCAACAAACAATGTTGATTTTTAAATCAAAAAGATAAATTTTCAATTGAAATGTTGAATCTTCAACTGATTATTGAATTTTCAACCAAAAAGATTAATTTTCGACCAAAAAGACGACTTTCAAACTAAAAAAGGTAATTTTTCAACTATAAATGGAAAAGTTCAATGTTTAGTTGAATAAATAAACTAATAACCAAAGATATGATTTTTTAAACTGAAATGATGGAATATTCAACTAGAATAGTTATATTTTTATTTAAAATAAAATTAATTTTTAACAAAGAAAAAAAAATTCAACAAAATAATTGAACTTTAAACTGGAACCGTTAAATTTTCACTTAAAATTAATTTGTTGCCATTGAAGAAACGATTTTTCAAAAAAATAATCATTTTTTCAACCAAAACGATACATTTTCAAATTAAACAATAAATAATTATCTGGAATAACAAAATTTTTTAATTGTTGAATTTTTAACTAAAAAGATTAATTTTTAACCAAGAAGATTAATTTCCACCAAAAAAGACGATTTGTGAACAAAGTACTTGAATTTTCAACTAAAAGAGACAAATTTGCAACCAAATATTTAAATTTTGAACTAAAAACTATCCATTTAAAACCAAAAATGGAATAGTTAAATTTTCAGTTAAAAAAATTAATTTTCAACGAAACTGATGAATTTTCAACTAAAATGATGAATCTTCAACTGGAATAGTTGAATTATAAATAAAAAAGATGAATTTTCAACAAAAAGATGAACCTCTAACTGGAATTGTTGATTTTTTGGAAAATTGATTCATTTCTAAGTATAAGACAAATTTTCAACAAAAAATATATTTTTACAACTAACAATGGAAGAATTAAATTTTTAATTCAAAATATTAATGTTCAACCAACGAGATGAAATTTTAACTGAAAAATATACATTTTCAACCAAATATTTGAATTTTGAACGAAAAACTGTCCATCTAAAATTAATAATGAAATATTTAGATTTTCAGTGAAAAAATTAATTTTCAACAAAACTAATGAATTTTCGTCTGAAATGATGAATCTTCAACTTGAATAGTTGAATTTCAAAAAAGATGAATTTCAACAAAAAAGATAAACCATTAACTGTAATTGTTTAATTTTCAACTAAAAAGATTAATTTTTAACCAAGAAGATTAATTTCTACCAAAAAACACAAATTTTCAATAAAATTTGTATTGCAACCAAAAATTGAATAATTAAATTTTTAGTTAAAAAGATTAATGTTCAATGAAAGAGATTAATTTTCAACTAAAAAGATCAATTTTTACCAGGTTAATTTCCACCAAAGAAGACGATTTGTCAACAAAGTACTTGAATTTTCAACTAAAAAATATAAATTTTCAACCAAATATTTGAATTTGGAACTAGAAAATAGCCATTTAAAACTAACAATGAAATAGTTGAGTTTTTAGTAAAAAAAAATCATTTTTAACCAAACTAATGAATTTTTGTCTAAAATGATGAATCTTCAACTGGAATAGTTGAATTCGAAAGAAGATGAATTTTCAACAAAAAGGATAAACCACTAACTGGAATTGTTGAATCTTTAACTAAAAAGATTAATTTTCAACCAAAAATATTAATTTCCACGAAAATAGACAAATTTCCAACAAAAAAATATACTTTTGCAACCAACAATGGAATAATTAAATTTTTAATAAAAAAAATTAATGTTCCACCGAAGAGATGAATTTTTAACTAAAAAGATTAATTTCTACAAAAAAGGCGATTTCTGAACAAAATACTTGAATTTCCAACTAAAAAAGATAAATTTTCAACCAAATATTTGAATTTTGAACTAAAGACTATCCACTTGAATCCAAAAATGCAATAGTTAAATTTTCAGTAAAAAAAAAAATAATTTTCAACCAAACTGATGAATTTTCAACTAAAATTTTGAATCTTCAACTGGAATAGTTGAATTTAAAAAAAAAATGAATTTTCAACAATAAAAAATGAACCTTTAACTGGAATTCTTGAATTGTTGAATAACAAGAATAATTTTCAACCAAGAAGATTAATTTTTACCAAAAAAGCCAAATTTTCAACAAACAATTTTTTTTCAACCAAAAATGGAATAATTAAATTTTTAGTCACGAGAATTAATTTTTAACCAAACTTATCTCTTTGGTTGTAAATTCATCTTTTTTGTTTGAAAATTCAACTACTTAGTTGAAATTTGAAGTTTTTTGTTAAAAAAAAAATTTTTGCCTGAAGATTTGTCTATACGCAGAAAATAGATTCTTTGGTGAAGAGAAATGATTTCTTATCCCAGTGACACTTTTTCTTTAATTCAAAATGATTTTCTCAATTTTGAAGTTATTTTTGGTTAAATGAAAAAAATAATGTTAAAGAAACGGTTCCTGTAATTCTTTTAATTCAAGATTCATCTTTAAATGAATATATTTTTATGGAAATTTAAATATTTTTTTGAAAAGTCGATTTTTTAGTTATATTAACTAGTTGAATTGTTGAATTTTCAACTAAAAATTTTAATTTTGAACCACAAAAAATAAATTTTCATAAAAAATGACGAATTTTCAACCAGAAAAGATATTCTTGCAACCAACAATGAAATAATTAAATTTTTAGTAAAAAAAATTAACGTTCAACCAAATAGATGAATTTTCAACTAAAAAGATTAATTTTTAACCAAGAAGATTAATTTCTACCAAAAAATACGAAATGTGAATAAAGTATTTGCATTTTCAAATAAAAGAAACAAATTTGCAACGAAATATTTAAATTTTAAACTAAAAAATATCCATTTAAATCAAAAAATGCAATAGTTAAATTTTCAGTCAAAAAATTAATTTGCAACCCAAATATTGAATTTTCAACTAAAATTATGAATCTTCAACTGGAATAGTTGAATTTAAAATTTAAAAAAATGAATTTTCAACAAAGAAGATGAACCTCTAACTGAAATTGTTAAATTTTTGACAAAAAGATTAATTTATGGAAAAAAGACAAATTTTCAACAAAAAATCTATTTTTTCAACCAACAATGGAAGAATTAAATTTTTAGTCAAAAAAAAATAATATTCAAACGAGATGAACTTTTAACTAAAGAAGATACATTTTCAATCAAATATTTGACTTTTGAACTAAAAACTAACATTGAAATACTTGAATTTTCAGTGAAAAAAAAAATTTTCAACCAACTAATTAATTTTCGTCTAAAATTATGAATCTTCAATTGAACTAGTTAAATTTAAAAATAGATGAATTTTCAAGAAACATGAATAAATAAACCACTCACTGGAATTGATGAATTTTCAACTAAAAATATTAATTTTAACCAAAAAGCTTAATTTCTACCAAAAAAGGCAAATTTGCAACATTTTTAGTTAAAAAAATTAATGTTCAGCCAAAGAAATGAATTTTGAACTGCAAAGATTAATTTTTGACCAAGAAAATTCATTTCTACCAAAAACGACGATTTTTCAACAAAGTATTGAATTTTCAACTAACAGAAATCAATTTTCATCCAAATATTTGAATTTTGAACGAAAAACTATTCATTTAAAACCAAAAATGGGATAGTTAAATTTTCAACTGAAATTATGAATCTTCAACTGAAATCATGAATCTTCAACTGCAATAGTTGGATTTTAAATAAACAAGATTAATTTTCAGCAAAAAAGATGAACCTCCAACTGGAATTCTGGAATGGTGGAAAAAAAATTATATTTAACCAAGAAGATTAATTTCTACAAAAAAAAACAAATTTTCAAGAAAAAAAAATTCAACCATCACTGGAATAATTACAATTTTAGTCATAAAAATTATTTTTGAACTGAACTAATAAATTTTCGTCTAAAATGATGAATCTTCAAATGGAATAGTTGAATTCAAAGAAAACTGAATTTTCAAAAAAAAATAAAATAAACTACTAACTGGAATTGTTGCTTTTTAACTAAAAAGATTTAGTTTCAACCAAGAAGATTAATTTCTACCAAAATGGACAAATTTTCAACAAAAATTTTGTTTTCAACCAATAATGGAATAATTAAATTTTTAGTTTAAAAAATTAAGGTTCAACGAAAGAGACGAATATTTAACTAGAAAGATTAATTTTTAGCCAGGAAGATTAATTTATAAAAAAAAACGAATTGTCAACAAAGTAATTGAATTTTCAACTAAAAGAGACAAATTTTCAACCAAATATTCGAATTTAGAACAAAAAACTATCCATTCAAAACTAACAATGAAATAGTTAAATTTTCAGTAAAAAAAATTAATTTTTAACCAAACTAATTTTTCGTCTAAAATGATAAATCTTCAACTGGAATAGTTGAATTTTGAATAAAAAAGATGAATCTTCAACAAAAAATACGAAATTCTGACTGGAATTGTTGAATTTTTGAAAGAAAGATTAATTTCTACGAAGAAGACTAATCTTCAACAAAGAAAATATTTTTTCAACCAGCATCTAAGAATTAAATTTTCAGTTAAAAAAATTAACGTTCAACCAACGAGATGAAATTTTAACTAAAAAAGTCATATTTTCAACTATAAAATTTGAATTTTGAACTAAAATTTGTCCATGTAAAACTGACAATAAAATAGTGAGATTTTCAGAAAAAAAATTAATTTTTAACCAAACTAATGAATTTTTGTCTAAAATGATGAATTCGACTAAAATAGTTGAATTTGAAAAATTATTAAGAATAATTTTTATCTAAGAAGATTAATTTCTATAAAAAAAAAAAATTTGCAGGAAAAAATTTGTTAAACCATCAATGAAATAATTGAAATTTGGGTCATAAAAATTAATTTTCAACTAAACTAAGAAATTTTCGTCTAAAATGATGAATCTTCAAGTGGAATAGTGAAATTTAAGAAAAGATTAATTTTCAACCAAGAAGATTAATTTCTACCAAAAAAAGACAAATTTTCAACAAAAAATTTTTTTTTCAACCAACAATGGAATAATAAAATTTGTAGTTAAAAAAATTAATATTCAACGGGAGAGATGAATTTTTAACTAAAAAATTAATTTTCAAACAAACTAATGAATGTTCGTCTAAAATAATGAATCTTCAACTGGGATGTTTGAATTTGAAAAAAGATTAATTTTTAATAAAAAAGATGAATTTTCAACAAAAAAGAATAACAATTTTTTTCAACTAACAATGGAATAATAAAACTTTTAGTCATAAAAATTAATTTTCAACCAAACTAATAAATTGTTGTCTAAAATTATGAATCTTCAACTGGAATAGTTGAATTGAAAGATAGGTGAATCTTCAACAAAAAAAATGAATCACTATCTGAAATTGTTGAATTTTTAAATGAAATGATCAATTTTCAACCAAAACGATTAATTTCTATGAAAAAAGACAAATTTTCAACAAAAATTTTTTCTTCAACCAATAACGGAATGGTTAAATTTTCAACTAAAAAGATTAATTTTGAACCAAAAAAATTAATTTTCATAAAAAATGACGAATTTTCAACCAGAAAAGATATTCTTGCAACCAACAACGAAATAATTAAATTTTTAGTCAAAAAAATTAATGTTCAACCAAAGAGATGAATTTTCAACTAAAGAGATGAATTTTCAACTAAAAAAATTAATTTTTAACCAAGAAGATTAATTTCTACCAAAAAGTACGATTTTTGAACAAAGTACTTGAATGGTCAACTAATAGAGATGAATTTTCATCCTATTATTTAAATTTTGAACTAAAAAATATCAATTTAAATCCAAAAATGCGATAGATGAAACTAATGAATTTTTGTTTACAATGATGAATCTTCAACTGGAATAGTTGAATTTAAGGAAAGACGAATTTTCAACAAAAAGATTAATTTTGAACCAAAAAATTAATCTTCATTAAAAAATGACGAATTTTCAACCAGAAAAGATATTCTTGCAACCAACAATGAAATAATTAAATTTTTATTCGAAAAAATTAATGTTCAACCAAAGAAATGAATTTTCAACTAAAAAGATTAATTTTTAACCAAGAAGATTAATTTCCACCAAAAAAGACGAATTGTGAATAAAGTATTTGAATTTTCAACTAACAGAAACAAATTTGCAACCAAATATTCAAATTTTAAACTATCCATTTAAATCCAAAATGCAATAGTTAAATTTTCAACTAAAATTATGAATCTTCAATTGGAATAGTCAAATTTTAAATAAAAACATGAATTTTCAACAAAAAAGATGAACCTATAACTGTTAAATTTTTGACAAAGAGGTTAATTTATGCCAAAAAGACAAATTTTCAACAAAAAAAAATATTTTTTCAACCAACAATGGAAGAATTAAATTTTCAGTCAAAAAATTAATATTCAAACGAGATGAAATTTTAACTGAAAAAGATACATTTTCAATCAAATATTTGACTTTTGAACTAAAAACCAACATTGAAACACTTGAATTTTCAGTCAAAAAAAAAAAAAATTACAACCAACTAATGAATTTTCGTCCAACATGATGAATCTTCAATTGGAATAGTTAAATTTAAAAACATATGAATTTTCAAGAAACATGAATAAATAAATAAACCAGTCACTGGAATTGTTCAATTTTTAAATAAAATATTAATTTTAACCAAAAAGCTTAATTTTTACCAAAAAGGACAAATTTTCAACAAAAAATTTTTTTGCAACCAATAATGGAATAATCAAATTTTTAGTTTAAAAAATTAAGGTTGAACGAAAGAGATGAATTTTTAACTAGAAAGATTAATTTTTAGCCAGGACGATTAATTTATACAAAGGAAACGAATTGTCAACAAAGTAATTGAATTTTCTACTAAAAAAGAAAAATTTTGAACTAACAATGAAATGGTTAAATTTTCAGTCAAAAAATTAATTTTTAGCCAAACTAATGAATTTTCGTTGAAAATGATGAATCTTCAACTGGAAATAGTTGCATTTGAAAAAAGATCAATTTTCAACAAAAAAGATGAACCTTTAACTGGAATTCTTGAACTGTTGAATAAAAAGAATAATTTTTAACTAAGAAGGTTCATTTCTATTAACAAAGACAAATTTTCAACAATTTTTTCTCCAACCAACAATGGAATAATTACATTTTTAGTCGTAAAAATTAATTTTCAACCAAACTAATGAATTTTCGTCTAAAATGATGAATCTTCAACTGGAATAGTTGGATTTTAAATGAAGAAGATGAATTTTCAACAAAAAAGATGAACCTCTAACTGGAATTGTTGAATTTTTGAAAAAAAAAAGATTAATTTCTACCAAAAAGACAAATTTTCAATAAAAAATATATTTTTCCAACCAACAATGAGATAATCAAATTTTTCGTTGAAAAATTTAATTTTTAACCAACTAAACGAAATTTTAACTAAAAATGATACATTTTTAACCAAATAGAAGAGATGAATTTTTAACTAAAAAGATTAATTTTTACCCGAAAAATTAATTTCCACCAAAAAAAGACGATTCGTCAACAAAATACTTTAATTTTCAACTGGAAAAGATAGATTTTCAACCAAATATTTTAATTTTGAACTGAAATTTATCCATTTAAAACTAAAAATAATATAGTTGAATTTTCAGCCAAAAAATTAATTATAATCAAACTAATGAATTTCCCTCTAAAATAATGAATCTTCAACTGGAACAGTGGAATTTAAAAAAGACGAATTTTTAAGAAAAAAGATAAACCTTCAACTGGAATTCTTGAATTGTTGAATAAAAAAAAAATTTTCAACCGAGAAGGTTAATTTCTACCAAAGAAGGCAGATTTTCAAAAAAAGTTTTTTTTTCAACCAACAATGGAATAATTCAATTTCTAGTCATAAAAATTAATTTTCAACCAAACTAATGAATTTTCGTCTGAAATGACGAATCTTCAACTGGAATAGTTCAATTTAAAGAAAGATGAATTTTCAACAAAAAAGATAAACCACTAACTAGAATTGTTGAATTTGCAACCAAGAAGATTAATTTTGCACCAAGAAAATTAATTTCTACCAAAAAAGACAAATTTTCAACAAATTTTTTTTCATCCAAGAATGAAAAAATAATTAAATTTTGTCTTAAAAAATTAATTTTCAGCAAAAGAGATAAATTTTTAACTAAAAAGATTAATTTTCAACCCAGAAGATTATTTTCCACCAAAAAAGAGGATTTGTCAACAAATTTCTTGAATTTTCAACTAAAAAGGGTAACATTTCAACCAAATATTTTAATTTTTAACTAAAAACTATTCATTTGAAACAAAAAATGGAATATTTGAATTTTCAGTAAAAAAAA